>OY992876.1:7931467-8033033 GCA_963921405.1 Cepaea hortensis | reverse complement strand
CGGTTACCTTGGTTACGAACATGTGAATAGTACAAATCCGCAACCACGTTTCCGTCTTATGAGACCTACAATACTCTAAAATCTAAACTAAACTACACAAAACATATTCATTACAACCTGCATTCAAGATAGAAACCAACATATCATGGCAATGAAAATTAAAAAATCTTGCTGAGCGGCAGAAAGATCCGCAGATTGATGTCACCATCTCTCTTGCATCTTTTATCTTAACTCTTACTTTCACACTTCTGTCAAATCATGAAATTGTGTATCATAGCTAACACTTCTTTCACATTCACTTATGTCACACATCTTATATACTGACTGTTGTCATACATCTTACACCCTCCTTTCTATCACACATCTTGTCTGTTGACTTCTGTCACATTTTTCTTACATTCATTTCTGTCATACATCTTTACCTAGACTTCTGTCAGGCATATTTAACCTGACTTTTGTCAGACATATTCTACTTTGACTTCTGTCACACATTTCATATTCTCAACTTTGCCACACCTCTTTCATTCTTTTTGTTCTGTTACACATCTTTCATTCTCTTTTCTGTCACACATTTTTCACACTGTTTTATGTCATATATCTCATCCACTCACTTTTCTGTCACACGTATTTGATCCAAATAGTTATTTTAAAAGAAAAAAAATCTTGAAGTGGCACTGTACAAATTTTTGGGCTCATTTGGTAACATTTGAGCCTAATGACTGTGTCATTTGTTACACAAGTCAAGTATTTACAACACATTTACATCCAGGTTGATGGTTTGTACCCTGGTATTATTAACCACTGTATTCTACTGGGATATTACTCTAAATACTCCCATACTAATATTATTTCTATAAATACATATTTACGGTGTTACTTATTTTAACCTAGCGGTAAAACTAATCTACAATTAATCCTACTGCTTATTCTAATTATACAAACAGGCTTACATTACTGTTACTATTTATCTAATGTAAGGGATGTAATCTAACTATCTAAACTGAAAATGATGTGAGATGAGTTATATAACTTACTGAAATGGGTCATGTGAAGTTGTAATAAGTTACGTACCTTTCTAAAATGGGTAAGGTGAAATGTAATAAGTTATGTACCTTTCTAACATTGGTAATATGCAATGGGATAAGTTATGTACCTTTCTAAAATGGGTAATATGTAATATATCATAATTGTCATGTTTTTGACTGAAACTACTATATGATTGATGATGTTTTTCTAAATAGTGTAAATGATACTTATTCTATTACAGTGTAACCTACTCATACTACTAAATGATAATGTTTGTTGAATGGATTGGTTAAGTTAGAATGAAATGAAATGGAATGAAATAAAGTGAAATGTATTAAACTAAATGGTAATGTTACTTTCTAAATTTCTAAATTAGTTGTTGTTTTTAAATTATTATTCTAATTTACTTTTAAACTAAATATATGGGTAAATTACTAATCTAGCTAATCTACGCAAGAATGAACCTTATTATAATGTCTAATTTTAAACATAAAATATAATCACATAATCTACATAATTGTCATAACTATATTAAAACGATTAATGTACATATCACATTCTATGTTTATATACATGGTTTTTCGATACCTCACGTTAATAGTTGCCATCAATGTTCAGAAAATACTTTCATTGGCATATTATTTAAACAACATTTGTGGGTATTTGAAATTCATTCCACAGTCATATTTGTGTCTTCTTGGTGTTTACCGGTAGAGTTACTTGTGTAGTAGACCACTGTTTTAGTGTCTATATGTATGTAATCATTTGACACAGTTTTTCTCTGTTTCACACACGTAATTCACTGGAACATATAGGGAGCTTAGTAATAATGAGCTGTCCTAGTTCACAGAGTGATATGTTAGTTGCAGAGTAAAGTTCTTACTTTTGATCTTTACGGACACAGAGTAGGTCACAGTTCTTGGTACCTAGTTACGCACATAATATCTATGTATTTACACTTATTTATATTTAACATAGATCAATTTACTGCACTAAGTTGACATGTACTACACTACCCTCTTCTGTGGCAATTTCTGGTATTGCTACCTCAGACGGTCTACTAAGGGTATCAGCTAAGATGTTATCTTTCCCCTTAATATGCTCTATACTGAAGGTGTAGTTTTGCAGAATGAGCGACCACCTGTATATCCGGTCATTTCTATGAACACCATTCTGTATGACCGTGATCGGGGAGTTGTCGGTCTGGACGATGAAGTGAACACCCGCCAAGAAGCGATGTAGTTTTCTCACCGCATAGATGACGCTCAGTGCTTCCAACTCTGATATCGAATATCTAGACTCGGTGGGTGTGATCTTACGGCTCACGTAGCAAATCGGATGGAAGATGCCCTCGTAAAATTGGCCTAGTACTGCAGCGATGGAAATCCTGCTGGCATCCGTCCTAAGATAATAAACGAGCCTATGGTTAGGCAAGCGGAGGATTGGAACATTACTAAACAAAAATTTCAATTTTGACAATGCAGAAATTAATAATGCATCTTTCACATCCAATTTTACAGATGCTTTTAGAACATTGGAAAATACATTTGTAATCTCCGCTAAATTAGGAATAAATTTATTATAGTAATTGACTAGTCCAAGAAGGCTCCTGACCTGCTTCTTGCTGGTAGGCATGGTCAGATTCATAATTTTAGTGATGATTTATGGTCAGTCTTTAGTTGACCTTCAGAAATGACATGACCTAAAAAGTCAATTTCTTTTAGGCCCAATTCGACTTTGCTCGGTTTGACAGTGAGCCCAAAGAGTCGCAACCTATTAAAGACATGTCTCAGTTTCAGTAGGTGTGTGGTCCAGTCATCAGTATGCACACATATATCATCTATATAGGTCACAGTATTCGTCACTCCATGAAGTAGATCTCTAGTGAGGCGTACGAAAGTGGCAGGAGCATTTCGAAGTCCGAAAGGAAGAAAACGCCACTCGTAAAGTCCTAAAGGTGTTGAAAAAGCAGTAAGATGGATGGATTCAGACTGCATTGGGACTTGCCAATATCCTTTAGTGAGATCGAGTTTAGAAAAGGTTTTAGAGGTGGACATGTCAAGAATCAGATCTTCGCAGGAAGGGATAGGCTCTGCGTCGATCTTGGTGACGTTGTTTAGCTTTCGATAGTCCACACAAAGACGAATTGTTGAATCTTTCTTTTTAACCAAGACTATTGGAAAAGAGTACTCGGAGGTGGACTTTTGGATGATCCCACTAGTCTCTAAATTAAGAATTTCTTTGTTTAGATTCTCCCTATAACTTAGTGGGATGGAGTACGGCCTGCATTTTATAGGCTTAGAATCAGAAAGTAGAATGGAGTGCTCGATTCTGTCCGTCCTACCTGGAATGTCAGAAAATATGTCTTTGTATTCAGTGACTAATTCTAATAACTGTCGTCGTTGACTGTCTGTTAGTCCCTGTTCTATGTGTATGCTTTCTAATGTGGCAGTCTTGTCCACAATAGGAACTGGTAGTTCCATTCCGTCGTCGTCTACCTGATTCAGTACAGTGGTGGTACTAAGTGTGTATTCTGTATTATCGCTAGATGTATGCATCATGTCGGATATGCCAGTCTCACTAACTAGTGTAGTTGCGTTATGTTCGTCTGTCGTCTGATCAGCAGGTGTGATTGCATTATGTTCGTCAGTTTCTACTTCTGTCTGTAGTCGTGAGTAGTAAGGCTTCAGCCTGTTGACATGGAATATCTTTAAGTGTCTGTTTATTGATATTGCATAGTCAACATCTGAATGTTTTTGTATCACCTTGAAAGGCCCTTGCCATGAAGTTGCAGTTTTGTTATGTTTGTCTGGCAGTAGTACCATTACGTCTTGATCAGCTTCAAGTGGTATAGGTGTAGCACTTTTATTAGGGCTGTGATGTTTGAGGGTATCAACACTGTTTACTGGAGTGAAACCATTCTTTTCCTCCCAGACAGATATTTCTTCATCTGTACAGTGTTTCAGCTGGGGTAGACACCCAAGAATTAAGTCAGTAAAAGGGTTGTCTAGAATAGCACAAGTGAAGATCCCAGACAGGAACGGGGTATTTATACGGGCTCTTGCCAGAGGATAGGTTTCTATTTTACCAGAGAAAGTACGGCATTTTACAGAGTCTCCAGTATAATCTGTTGGGTTAACCAGTTCCTTTCTTACACCAATAATAGAGCTTCCACTATCAAGCAAACATTGGCATGGCTTCTCATTGACCATTGCAGAGTGAAACATTAGGTTGCCTCTGGAGGCTGTAACTGCATTTACATTCTCTACGGAGGATGTTACATTATGCCCACATATAAGTTTGCCGTCAGCATGAAATTGGTAGCATTGGTCACAATTGTCATAGCACAACACATCGGTCACACAGCACACATCTTCAGCTTGGGTAAAAGGTAAATCATTCTCAACATCACACTCAGTCTCACTGCCACTGTCAGAAGATGTATCTAACAAAATAGCATTGTTCGCTTTCATACGTTGGCGGCCCAGGCACTTGTTCGAATAGTGGCCATAGCTGGAACAAAAAAAAACATTTTACTGCCCGCCTGTATGCAGATCTTTTAGTTTGCTGCTTTTTGATAACATTTTCCAGATGTGCCTGATAATTTGGCGATTTGTCACACATTGAGTAAGTTTCATGCAACAAATGACAGTGGATACATTTAGCAATATTCCTGTCTTTCTGATCAAATTTACTGAATGGTTTTTTACTACTCTGATAGTTTTTTGAATGATCTTTGACAAAGGAGACTATTTCAGAGTCATTTGAAGTTTTAAAGACATCTCTGTTGGAAGAAAAATATGCCGATCCCTTTTTCTCAAATTGCTCTATGGTTTCAATGTCTGACTGCTGCAAAAATTTAGCAAAAGAGGATGGTATAGTGGATATTACTTTATCCATGGCAATTAAGTTTTTTAATTTATCAAAGTCTTTCCCTATGTTAGATGCTTTCAGCCACCTATTTAGAACACTTTGAACATTTGAGACGTAGTCAATGAAAGTCTCAGTAGGTTTAGGTTTTAAATTTGAGAACTGAACCTGATACCCAGGGGCATCAAGTAAAAAGTGTTGCATTATCCTATCATGGATGTATTGGTAGTCAGATCTAAGATCGGTTGGTATAGATTCTATTACTTTAAGGGGCTCACCACTCAGGTTCTTCATATAAAGCATGGCCCACATCTCTAAAGGAACTTGATGATATCTAAATTGATACTCGACGTTCTCTGTCCATGCAGAAATTGAATCTTCTTTACAATATGGTTTGATAATATTTTTGTATTTGTTGAACTTATTTTCTTCTTGTTGACTTCTTAGTTTAGTAGCATTGATCTCTGCGTGTGAGTCTACATCCATACCTTTCATCTTTAATTGTGTCTCTGATTCTACCTGTATTTGCTTTTCCTTAACTCTTGCCATTTCATCTATCTCCTTTTGCTTTAGTTCCCTATCCTGGTCTAATTGCTTTTGCTTTAATTCCCTTTCCTGGTCTAATTGCTTTTGCTTTAATTCTAGTTCCTTCTGCTTTGTAATCTCAGCTAGTTCTATCTGGTGTTGTCTTTCTAATGCACGTTCATTTCTTTCAGCATCTTTTGCTTCTTTAAATTTTTGATCGGCATACTGTTCTAGCTCCTTGCCTGTATAATTCATTTCTTTGCCTGCTTTAATGTAGTCAGCTAAAGTAGATTGTTGTTTGGTAGTTGCTAGCGTTAACTTGAACTGGATGCTTTAATTAGCTATTTATATTTGCTATATTATGTTTCTAAATATTGGGGAACTAGCAGATGTATTCTTTGATTATGCTCGCCAAAGTCTTGTTCTGAAGAAAACAGGGCACAAAAATGTGCTAATATATTACAAGCTGAAAAAGAGATGCACTATTAATCACAATGCAAGCCAAAAATGTAGGTGTACTCAGCTCAATGTTCCGGAGACCCAGGAACAACCCCTAGGCAAACCCGGTTCCCCTGTTTGGTACGTCTGCAAACACACGAGTGATCTACACAGGTCACCTTGTTTGGTACTTCGACACGCACATACGTCACTCAATCAGCTGTTGTTCACCCTGGTTTACAGAGCAGCAACAATTAACATATGGCAAACGATAAATAATTTCATGACAATCTGAAACAATGACAAGGACATGCCAACGAACAACTATAATATAGTAATTTAATATTTAATGTCAATGTCCTGTCTTCGTTCTAAAGTAATATGCCTATCGTTACTAACCTAGTTTAATCTATGTAGCTACTGTGCAGACTAAAGCTAATTTGCATAATGAAAGTAGTGCCCTCGTGACGGTAAACAATGGTGAAAAAGTACAGAAAACAATCAATTATTCATTTGAAATAAATATAAATGCAATAATAATGTGGAAATAAATAAATATATTCATTCTTTAAATGAAATAAACCAATATTAATGAAAATAACGTAAAGATTCAGGCGAGCGTCAGCTTGGCGTAATGTATATTCTTCACAGCTGATTGCAGTAGCGAGGCCCAACTGTTTGTCAATCAGTGCCACGTCACACGCGCAGCGCTATTTTTAGCCTGGAAAAATCAATACTGTCGCTGACCGATGTATTGCTCCGCCATGAATCATTTTACCAATAATTCACAAACAAAATAAGTAATAACATAATGAAATGAAGAAACATAGTAATATGAATACTTACAACTTTGAAATACACTGATTTAAACATATAATATTCTATTAAACACAAATAAACATTATTTCCTCACGATAGGCACAATTTTCTCCGCACGTCGTTGTAATCTGCACAAGTCATGTCACTAACAGAAATTAAACTATCCTGATATTATCCTATTTGTAACCTAGTCTAGAGCCGTGGGTACTTGTTATCGCTTGAACTGAGGTTCAAGCTGAACTTCTGACACCACAATTAATCCTACTGCCTGTCAACAACTCAAGTTGTTAGGCATCATTGGATTACTTCTCGCACACCGATACAAGGAACTTGCAAGTCGTGTGAGAGGCATGGAATGACCATTTTATTGCCGTTGGCTCTTTTACATTTGCAGAACAGTCGCTATCACATCACACAGAAATCACAATATTATCTACCACTAGTTTTACTAAAGCCTAGCGCTAATTCCTATCTAATTGGCTATCGAATAACTAACTCGGTTCTGAACCGAGGTGCTCTCTTAGACCGTCAGTCCCCGTCTGACTAGATTCACCTTGCGCGGCTACACGCCACGCGGAAGGACCTTCAAGTGTCCTTGGGCTCTTTGCGTGCTAACTGGCCCCGCACGCTTCCCTTGGCAGGCTAGGGGTTACTACCGTTCGTGGTTGTCACGCAGGCGTGACTCCAGTAGTGCTAACTCACTAGTCAACGCCTCCGTGTTCTCATGTGAGGACTAGTTACTAGTTCCCCTCTTTAACAACCACCCTGTCCCTAATTGGGGTCCTATGTTCCCTATTACTCTATCTAAGGGTGTTCCCGAGGAACCCTCTACGTCAGTCTTTGACACCAGGCTTCTGAGACTAATACAGTGGTACGATCTGCCAGATACTCGAAGGCAAGCAATGTCACAATTGATTTACCGTGTTTCCTGTGCCTTTAATACGACAGGAAGCGGAGATTTTCTATGGCCTAGCTGAGGAAGTTGGTGGATACCTCTGTTTTTGTCCAGCTTTCGATTTGTAATAATGTGCAGAAATGACAATTATAGTTCTTTGTTGTTTACTTTTGTTACGGAAAGATCAACGTCTGAAGGAGCATGTAGGTAATCCAACGGTAGATGATATAGCAGAATTGTGGAATGTTGAGGATTTCATAAATCATAACAACAGAGACGAGATGCCTTAAAAGAGCTGCGGGGATAACTGTGAAAGATAAATTCGTAATGAGGAAATTAGAAGAAGGATAAGTCTGAAATAAGCCATGCAGTTTATTAACGAACAGATTAAATGGTTTGGCCACCTCACAAGAATACCCCGGTACCACCTACCTCAAAGAGCCACATTGAAGAAATATAGTGGATAAAGAGGCCACATCAAAGATGGATTTAAGGTATCAAGAACAATCTTACAGAAATGCTGACCCGTTTAAAAAGCGCAATGAAAACAGCGCACAGACGTTCTGAACCTTACATCTTCTCTTATCTTCTCTTCTCTCTCTCTCTCTCTCTCTCTCTCTCTCTCTCTCTCTCTCTCTCTCTCTCTCTCTCTCTCTCTCTCTCTCTCTCTCTCTCTCTCTCCTCGCCCTCCCTCCGCCATCTTACCATCGTCTCAACACTACCTTGGGGTAAATGGAGGAAGAGAGGAAGAAGAAAACGAAGAAGAATAAGAGGAAAGAAAGAAAAGAAGTGGAATTCATATTGCATATCGAATATCCGTGTACATATCATCATCATCATCATCATCATCATCATCATCATCATCATCATCATCATCATCATCATCATCATCATCATCATCATCATCATCATCATCACCATCATCATCATCATCATCATCACCACCATCATCATCATCATCATCATCATCATCATCATCATCATCATCATCATCATCATCATCATCATCATCATCATCATCACCATCATCACCATCATGTGTCTTGCCAGTTGGCATAAGCGTCCATGTCATTCCACAGATCTCGGTCCTTGGTGCTCTGAATCAATTCTGATATTCCTCTTTGCCACCCTCACTGTCCATCCAGAATCAATTCTCTTGGTCTGCCTCCTTTCGCATTGATTTTTCCAGTTGTCACGATGTTATCCAATGCCTCTCTTCTCATCACATGACCAGAGAATGCTGTTTGTCTCTTTCTTATTGTTGTATATAGTGTTCTAGTTTCATTAGCCTCTTTCAGGCAATCGTTGTTAGTTACTCTGGCAGTCCAAAGCATTCGCAACATTCGTCTTAAAAACCACATCTCTGTTGTTTGATTTTACTAATGTGTTCATTAACATTCCACGATTCGCTGCCATACAGCAAAATAGGTTCAATAGAAGATTTCATCTTTCACTTTCACATAAGACACTTTTCAGCATGGAATAGTCGACCAATCTATCCCTCACTGTAGACTTGAGAGGAACGAGGAATAGTCGACCACTCTTTCCCTCACTGTAGACTTGAGAGGAAGGAGGAATAGTCGACCAATCTTTCCCACAATTTAGGCCTGAGAGCAAGGAGGAATAGTCGACCAATCTTTCCCTCAATGTAGGCCTGAGAGCAAGGAGGAATAGTTGACCAATCTTTCTCTCACTGTAGACCTGAGAGCAAGGAGGAATAGTCGACCAATCTTTCTCTCACTGTAGACCTGAGATCAAGGAGGAATAGTCGACGAATCTTTCCCTCACTGTAGACCTGAGAGCAAGGAGGAATAGTCGACCAATCTTTCCCTCATTGTAGACCTGAGAGCAAGGAGGAATAATCGACCAATCTTTTCTCACTGTAGACCTGAGAGCAAGGAGGAACAGTCGACCCATCTTTCTCTCACTGTAGATCTGAGAGCAAGGATGAATAGTCGGCCAATCTTTCTCTCACTATGGCAGGCAGGGACCAGGCGTCGTACACTCGTCCGACCCTCAGGTCCCTATCATATTCGCCAACACGCCTGTTGCTATCAAACTCTGCTCACGAAATATTTCCATCCATCCATCATGTGCCATGCCGATAAGCGTGGACGGTCATGTTCTGCCATCTCACTCGATCACCAGAGTCATGGATCAGCTCCGTGTTCCTGTCTCGACCATGCCTTGTGGCCAAGCCATCCTGGTATTTACTTCTCGGTCTTCTGTCAGAATCTCGAATGTCTCCAACCGAGATGCAGGAACATCGTCACGCCCGCCAGGCGAATAGTCCCCAACCGGGATGCAGTAACATCGTTACGCCCGCCAGGCGAGTATTAGTTACGTGCCCGCAGGTTGCTGGCTGACGCGATAGCCAGGGGTCAGGCAAGGACAAAGCAAGACGCACGCAGTCCTCGTGAAGCCAATCCACAGAGGGCAAGCGCTTTGCGAGAAACAGACAGACAGCTTGGGGACTCGGACCAGACAGGACGTGTGGGTAGAGAAAGGCTTTGTGTAGTTCTGTGCCCGAAAGTCGAGTGCTTGTACATCTTGTGAGATAGACTGTAAAGCTGTGGGTTGTCTGTAAGTGTATTGATGTATTGTATATGTATTGTAATGATCATCACATGCCAAACTAGATCGTATTGCATGTGACTTGTAAATAAATCCATTGAACTTCGTGTCGTTGTGTCTCAAGTCCAATCATGTTGTACTTGTACTTGTCTCACATGTGTTAGGTATAACGAGCCAGGTTTAAGACCCTGACATGTGTGAACGTGGTGGCATCGTCCGGCTTTAAATTAATTAAGATTTGAACCTAGATTTGTGAACGTTAGGACTTTTGTCCAGCTTTAAAGTACATTTATTTGTTGATCGTGAAGGCTCATCCTTATATATTATTAGATTGTTTGAATATGGAGGCTAGATGTGAACGTAAAGTACATACATTTGTTTGATCTTGTAAACGTGTAAAACATCAGTGATTGTGTAACTTGTCGCCATTTTGACCTTGTCGACATTGTGAAATCGTCGCCATTGTAACCTTGTCGCCATCTTGTAAACTTGATGTCTATGTCCTTACTGAATGTCATCTTGATGTAAGTGATGTGTCATCAATGTTGTAGAGTGTTGAGAGATATTTAGATTGTATTGGTGAAGTTAGTTGTGGAAAGCAAAAAGTTTCGGAAAGAAAGTGACTTGTGGTTTTGAAAAAAATTGTTGACTGACGACATTACGACCTACAATTACACTCAACGCCATACAAACCTAATCAAAACTTAGTGACAAGCATACACACCACATCATATAGACGCTAATTTATTTCCTCCAAAAACAAAGCAGGTTTTCTGTGCCATCTGAAACCCTTGCCCGTAGAGGTCATTTGTGTTTTGAAGTAGCGACCCTACAGTTCCTATCCCTGGTTTGAACCGTTCTCCACCGCATCCAGTACACTTGAGTATATTTTTTTCCCCATATACTTTCGGATGCAAATTTGGGCACAAATTGTAAGTTGAACAAAATTGTAAATTTTTTCACTTTACTAACACCTTGTAACAAATTGTGTGTCTGACAACTCATTTGCATTTAAATTTCCCATCATGTCTTCATTAAACGACTTCATCGAGATGGGTTTAAAGCTAAAGTTAACTGGTGACGAGTTAACAAAGTGGAGTGAAGCTAAGTATTCTGAACACCTTCGAGAGAAAGCGCACGAACGCGAAGAGAGAGCGGCGGAAAGAGCTGCCAAGCAAGTAGAGGCAGAAACAGCCTTAAAGCAGTCAGAGACCGCAACAGCATTAAAAAAGGCAGAGCTAGATAATGAATTGAGGAAGGCAGAAATCTCAGCTCAGAGTAAAAGAGAAGAGCTTGAGTTACAACTAAAAATTAAACAGCTCGAAACTGACACTGCCATAAACAAAGAGTCTAAGAAAGCCGAAAGACTGGAGAAAGAAAACCAGTACAAAAAGTATCAAGGTATTGCAAGAAATTATACCTCAGGTGACTGCATTGCAGCCTTCACCCAAAATTTTGAAACCTTAATGGACCACTACCAGATTCCAGTTTCTGAATGGAACATTATTTATATGAGGAGTTTGTCAGGGGAGCCTCTGAAGGTCATAAAGACTATCCCCAAAGACCTCAGAAAAGATTACCATTATCTAAAATCAAAGATTATGGCACATTTTATGCTAGATGAGGCAGGTTACAGAGAACAGTTTAGCAAGTTGAGTCCAAAATCTACTCAAACGTTCTCTGACTACCTCTGCTTAGTCCGAGACATATTTACCAAATGGACTTCAGCAGCTAAAATAGATAAAGATTATCAGAAATTAGAAGATCTCATCATCAGGGATAAAGTCATATCATCCCTTCCATCAGCATTTTCAAAATTTTTGCAAGAGAATGAATGTACGAGTGTAGATCAGATTGAGAGACGTGGTTCGGCTTACTATACAGCCAATAAACATTGTTTTGCTAGTGAAGCTATTGATACAAACTTTGTAGCATCGGCTAACTATGAAAAACCTCGATCAGAACCCTATAATAGGCAAAAACCATATAAGCCTACTTCTGAGAAATACAATCATTGTAGATATTGTAACTTTTCACACCACCAAGGTGAGATGTGTGACAAGAACCCAGCATATCTTACATATCTACAGAACATCATAAATAGCCAAGATAAGGAACGTAAATCCTTCAAAAATGCACGTAAATGTTTCCTCTGTAAGGCGTACGGGCATTGGCGTCATGCTTGTAAAGGAAGGCAAATGACCAAGAAAGCAAATGCCGCCTTATTTGATAGTTCATCATCAGATGAAGAACAATCAGAGAAGCACCCTGTGAACTCAGCACAGGCTTTTGACATGTTTAACGCAAATAAATGTACTGTTTGTAATACCTTTTATGAAGATGGCATTTTGACATGCGGCCACTCCATTCCTATTGTCAATGAAGAAGCTAATTTGGTAATAGACTCCAAAGGCAGAATACACATCCACCAGGGATATGTGAATGGCAAGCCTGCTACAGTCCTTCGGGACACCGGAAGTTCACTTATTGGACTAAAGAGAAAGTTCATAATGCCTACAGACTATACAGGCAGGCACGTAACATGCAGAACATTCTATGGAAATATTGAAAAGTACCCATTAGCATGGGCATATATTCAGACACCTTTCCTCACTGGAAAAGTAAAATGCGCAGCATTAACTAACCCTGTGTGTGATATTATCATTGGAAATTTACCAGAGGTGAATGATATGCCTCATGATATAACATCTGTTTGCATTAATGAGAACATAACATCATCACCATCACATGTCATTATTGATAATGTTCTATCACCAAATGAATGTATGGTAGCTAATGTAGCACTAAGATCTCATGACATCATTGATCAAACTGTTTCATCACCATCTGATATCATTGAATGTGTGAACGCAGTAATCAGATCTACTGCTAGAATGCAAGATGAAATTAACCAAACTAAGGCTATAGAAATGCTTAGCCCAGTGGTACTACCTCCTAAAACCATGAAGGAGACTTGTGTAAAAGCCTAAAAGGCTGATCCTTCATTGTCTAAATATTTTAATCTGATCGGCCAAAAACTAGTGAAGAAAGGTAAACACCCACAGGCAAAATTACAAATTACTGACTTAGCCAGTCGACCTTTTGAGAAAATATCTGTCGACATAGTGGGCCCTCTTAATCAGATAACAACCAGAGGGAATAAATATATTATTACCAACATTGATTTATGTAGCCGCTGGCCTGAAGCGATTCCGTTAAAGAACATAACTGCCAATGATATAATGGAAGTTTTATTCCATATATTTTCACGGATAGGATTTCCAGACACTATCCTATCAGATAGGGGAAGTCAGTTCATTGCCGCATCTACTCAAGCTTTCACCAAAATGTTAGGGGTGAAACAATGTTTCAATTCTCCATATCACCCTCACTCAACTGGAATCATAGAGAAGTTTAACGGTGATTTAAAGCATATGCTTGCTAAAGCCACGCAAGAACATCCCAACAACTGGGACATATATTTGCCTGCTATACTTTTTGCTTATCGCGAAGTGCCACATTCTAGTACTGGATTCTCTCCTTTTGAACTTATCTATGGTGCCAAACCACGTGGCCCATTGAGTATCTATCATCAAATGTTAACTGAAGCCACTCCTTTACTTAAACCCATATCATCATACGTATACGTTACATCATTGCGTGAAAGAATCATCAAATCTTGTACAATTGCAAAAGAAGCACTAAAATTATCTGGTGCTACATATAGACAATATGCAGACAAAGGTAACAGGACAATAACGTTGACACCCGGACAGGACGTACTTCTTCTCTTACCTAGTGACAGACACTTATTGACTGAGTCTTGGCAAGGACCATTTAAAGTAATAAGACAGATTTCAGCTGTAGACTATGAGATTCAAATAAAAGACAAACACAAAATATTCCACATCAATATGCTAAGACCATTCTACAACAGAGACAACAAACAAGACGATACAACAGCTTGTACAGTGACAATAGACCACGAAGATGACGAAGATAGTGGCGAAATTCCAACACCTGCTTTAGACACGACAAACTGCTTGAAAGAAATCAAAATAAACCCAAACTTAACTCAAGCAGAAACAGACAGCTGCAAACATCTCATACAACAGTACAACACCATCTTCTCCAACGACCCAGGACAAACAGAATTAGTACAACATCACATCACGCTCACTTCAAACACACCCATAAAATGCAGACCTTACACCATTCCAGTGCATTACAAAGAAAACTTACATCAGGAAATCATTAGCTTAGAGAAAAACAACATCATTAGACGATCCCAATCACATTTTTCATCTCCAATGGTCATGGTACGCAAAAAGGACAACACGATAAGACTCTGTGTCGACTATAGAAAATTAAATAAAATAACACTTCTAGATCTAGAACCAATGTCCAACTCTGAAGATCTACTGACAGAACTGACAGACTCTAGATTCTTTACGAAGTTAGATATGACGAAAGGTTACTGGCAGATAACGGTAGACGAACAGAGCAGACACCTGACAGCATTTGCCACACCTTGGGGACTGTACGAATGGTGCAAACTTCCATTTGGGCTTGTCAATGCCCCAGCGACATTCGTACGTATGACACGACTTTTACTAGTGGACATACCAAACATTATCTGTTACATGGACGACATTTGTGTTCACACAAAGACAATGACAGACCACATAAAGACATTACAGCAGACATTTGAACGGATCAGACAGCACGGACTGACGGTAAAGCCTACAAAAGTAGACATAGCCTATCAGGAAATATCCTTCTTGGGGTACAAAATATCTAATGGCTTTGTCACGACAGACGATAACATCGTGTCCAAAATACTGAAACTCTCACCTCCGACTACGAAAAAGCAAGTCAGAAGTGTGTTAGGACTATTAAATTATTATAGGCAGTTCATACCAGATTTTGCTGAACTGACTGAAAAATTTACTAACCTACTAACGAAAGATCAACCTGAAAAGATTGTAAACGATGAATGCCTAAAATTTGCATTCCAGAAAGTGTTATCTTATTTTTCTGAGAATAGTTTAAAGAATCCCATTCTCAAATTGCCAAATTTACTTATTCCTTTCAGATTACGCACAGACGCGAGCTCCGTGGCGATTGAGGCAGTTCTGTTACAGGAACATGATAACATTCTACATCCTGTATACTACGTCTCTAGAAAATTGAAACTAAGAGAACGTGCTTGGTCGACACCACAGTTGGAAGCCCTTGCTCTAGTGGTGGGTATAACAAAATTGTCCAGATTCCTCCTGGAACGTCATTTTATTGTAGAGTCCGACAATAGCCCATTAAAATTTATTACTACAGGAGTACCTACCAACCAAATGATAGCGCGCTGGTCTCTTAAGCTTCAAGATTACAGCTTTGAAGTTCGACATATCGCTGGCAGAACCAACACGATTGCCGATCTTTTGTCCCGTTGTCCGACCGACCCAGTAAGCACTAATGTCTGAGTGCAGTGTGTTAAATACACTCAGACCAACACAGCCATCAGTGAATTTTTTTCCACGAAAGCTGTGTATGTCTACTATGTGATGTGATAGGGTTCATTCCCACTATATATAGTTTTTCTTATTTTATTATTACTGTAGTAAGTGTCTTGAATAATTGTGTAGCGTGTGGTAGAAAGCGAACAATATTAATTGTACATATTACGAAACAAGAACAGTGCCACATTCGCTCTGAACTTACCTCAAGCGAACTATCCAATTTATCAGTGGTATCTGCGAGTGGAACATATCCAGTGATATTTTAATCCGTGTATGAAAGAGTGAACTGAACTTTGATATTTAAATCACTGCAGTTAATCGAAATCCAGAAAATTTCCAGCGGAACAACGAACACATGAACTATCAGAACAGTTTACATTCCGAATTGTTACATCAGACCGGAACAAGTGTGTTATAGAATTTTCAACATCAGCTGTTCGTGTGTACTTCCGGATAATTTATAAATTTAGTCCAAAATTAGCAGACGACAAACAAAACCTTAAAAAGGTATGACGCTTCTAAAATATTTAGGAATCATCAATTTCGAATACACGAATTGTGTATTAATATTTTTTCAACTAGTGTAATCTTAGAATCATATCTTGATTAACTTATTCATACTATCGACATTGTTTCGCTAGTATGGAAAAGCATCAAGCGATGACGCTGAGAAATAGAAGAATAATTGTAATATATTAAATTTAAGATGTTTTGAAATTATGTCCCTTTCATTTAATTGTTATTACATTATTACACCAAGGGCGGTAAATTGAAATGTATTCGAATATGTGTTGTAGATAAATAGCCATGGTGTTGCCAGATTGTTAACACTCCAAGAAGTCATCAACTGGGCATGGTATAGGGTTACCGACATTGTAGACCGGCGGAAGAGCTCAGGGCCAAATGAGGTCAGAGCTCGAGCGTTGAATACGGCTTATATAAAGGCGTATTACAGTCTTACCCGATGTTTTTTGTTTCAAAAAGCATATTATTACTTTTTTAAAGAGGTTGCGAGGTAGTTGCTTTGAAAGCTGGTGCTACCGATCTGACTGGGTCAATATTGCAACTCAGGTAATCATCCATCGAGAGGATGAAACTTGGAAAGTGGTAAAGATTGAACACCACATGTCTTAAAATACAACTTGCATTTCTTATGTATTTCTATGCCAATATATGTATTCTTATGTATTTCTATACCAATGTATATAACAACAGAAAGGTCGATTCTGACATGGTTAAAATATTAACCCGGTATGTATATAGAGAGTATACATGAAAGATGAGATCTTTCATGAAGAAGCCCCGGGGGAGGGTGTCAGAATCTCGAATGTCTCCAACCGAGATGCAGGAACATCGTTACGCCCGCCAGGCGAATAGTCCCCAACCGGGATGCAGTAACATCGTTACGCCCGCCAGGCGATTATTAGTTACGTGCCCGCAGGTTGCTGGCTGACGCGATAGCCAGGGGTCAGGCAAGGACAAAGCAAGACGCACGCAGTCCTCGTGAAGCCAATCCACAGAGGGCAAGCGCTTTGCGAGAAACAGACAGACAGCTTGGGTACTCGGACCAGACAGGACGTGTGGGTAGAGAAAGGCTTTGTGTAGTTCTGTGCCCGAAAGTCGAGTGCTTGTACATCTTGTGAGATAGACTGTAAAGCTGTGGGTTGTCTGTAAGTGTATTGATGTATTGTATATGTATTGTAATGATCATCACATGCCAAACTAGATCGTATTGCATGTGACTTGTAAATAAATCCATTGAACTTCGTGTCGTTGTGTCTCAAGTCCAATCATGTTGTACTTGTACTTGTCTCACATGTGTTAGGTATAACGAGCCAGGTTTAAGACCCTGACATCTTCCCCTTGGTCTCTTCCCTTCGATCTTGCCAGTTGTCACAAAGTTCTCCAAGTAATTTCTTCTCATAACATGCCCAAGATTTTTCGACTGTCTACGTCTAATGTCTCTAATCAGTGTACCATCCTCATTTGTTTCTTCAAGGACTTGTTCATTTGTTTTTCTGTCTGTCCATAGTATTCTTTGCATTTTCCTCAGAAACCACATTTCCACAGCCATCAGATGTTTTTCAGCTGGACTGCTTATTGTCCATACTTCACATCCATACAAAAGCATACTATATATACTATATAGCACTTCAACAGTCTTTTTCTCGTTTCAATTTATATCTGTTTATTGAAATATTTATGTCATATAAAACAGGAACAAATGGTTTCCTCTGCGACGGCACGAAAGCTTAGACCAGGCGGTGACACAGACAAACATGTCTATTGTCTCCCACAACGTTGACGGTAGGAATGCCGTTGTTTTTGTCTCAGTTTAACACTGTGTCCATCTCGCGGTGTGGCACACGCTTTCATTGATAGCTCAGGTAACTAGCGTTTAGCTTGAGCGATGATTTTCCATGAGATATACGTTTAACCGGCTGACCTTGCATACCACTTCTTCCTGCCTCTGTCGACGGAAGTGCGTCACGCCAAGTTGTGCACCTCAGAGGTCAGTGTGTGCGACCCCGGCATGCACTTGTGTCACGTGTACATCCTCTAGACCACCAGTGCCATTTCCCTCCTTATTTAACCCTACCCCGTTTAACCTTCCAGACGGGGAACGTCCTGTCTTATAAAAACACTTGCATATTCTTTACAGGACGTCGCGGTCAACACCATCATTGTTTGCTGTTGCGATCTCTTGGCAAGTTTACGTTCAGTAGTTTGCCATCGCTTTCTGAACGACCGACACCCATACCATTTCGTAAAAAGCCAACGCGAGGCGATCTGCTGCCAAGTCGTCCGCAGCTGTGTTTCGAACGCGGGTATACGGGACTACAAATTGCGTCTGTAACTTCTTCGCCACGGAGCCAGCCCTGTCGTATAAGGCACGCGAAATCATTTAGTCCGACCTTCCAAGGCAACCGCAGATGGAACTGGAAATTCAATAAATCTAGGAGCTTTATAAACAACAGCAACACATCTATAAACGACATCATCAACACCAGCTACCATCACACGCCTCGCCATAGAGAAGCCACATCATCAACACCAGCTACCATCACACGCCTCGCCATAGAGAAGCCACATCATCAACACCAGCTACCATCACACGCCTCGCCATAGAGAAGCCACATCATCAACACCAGCTACCATCACACGCCTCGCCATAGAGAAGCCACATCATCAACACCAGCTACCATCACACGCCTCGCCATAGAGAATCCACATCATCAACACCAGCTACCATCACACGCCTCGCCATAGAGAAGCCACATCATCAACACCAGCTACCATCACACGCCTCGCCATAGAGAAGCCACATCATCAACACCAGCTACCATCACACGCCTCGCCATAGAGAAGCCACATCATCAACACCAGCTACCATCACACGCCTCGCCATAGAGAAGCCACATCATCAACACCAGCTACCATCACACGCCTCGCCATAGAGAAGCCACATCATCAACACCAGCTACCATCACACGCTCGCCATAGAGAAGCCACATCATCAACACCAGCTACCATCACACGCCTCGCCATAGAGAAGCCACATCATCAACACCAGCCACCATCACACGCCTCGCCATAGAGAAGCCACATCATCAACACCAGCTACCATCACACGCCTCGCCATAGAGAAGCCACATCATCAACACCAGCTACCATCACACGCCTCGCCATAGAGAAGCCACATCATCAACACCAGCCACCATCACACGCCTCGCCATAGAGAAGCCACATCATCAACACCAGCCACCATCACACGCCTCGCCATAGAGAAGCCACATCATCAACACCAGCTACCATCACACGCCTCGCCATAGAGAAGCCACATCATCAACACCAGCTACCATCACACGCCTCGCCATAGAGAAGCCACATCATCAACACCAGCTACCATCACACGCCTCGCCATAGAGAAGCCACATCATCAACACCAGCTACCATCACACGCCTCGCCATAGAGAAGCCACATCATCAACACCAGCTACCATCACACGCCTCGCCATAGAGAAGCCACATCATCAACACCAGCCACCATCACACGCCTCGCCATAGAGAAGCCACATCATCAACACCAGCTACCATCACACGCCTCGCCATAGAGAAGCCACATCATCAACACCAGCCACCATCACACGCCTCGCCATAGAGAAGCCACATCATCAACACCAGCTACCATCACACGCCTCGCCATAGAGAAGCCACATCATCAACACCAGCTACCATCACACGCCTCGCCATAGAGAAGCCACATCATCAACACCAGCCACCATCACACGCCTCGCCATAGAGAAGCTGCTCCAGCCATCGCGTTATAATAAAATATGTCTGCTACCATATTCACAATTGTAAAGCCATAACTGTGATACACCACCACTTCCCATTTTCCGTCTTTCATTTTCGTTTGGTACAAATATACTTTTTGTGTGGCACAAAAACTGTACTGTTGATAATTTTGTGTGGCCCGCGATTGATATTATACAAATCTAAATGGCCATTTGGCATTACAAAGGTTCCCCACCCCTGCACTAGACCGGGGGTAGGAAACCTGTTTGTTGTATCGTATCGACGTGATGCTGCAAAGTCACTCGGCGTACCAGCGTCAATACACCACATTGGTATTATACAACAACCAACGAAACGCATTAAATTGATCTTGTATGTTTCCAATACACTGAATAACTATTCCCTTCTTACCAATTATTCTATAATGTAATAGTAATATGAACAAAGACAAATATTATATTTCGCAACATTTTAAATTGCTTTATGTAAATGTTGTCCAGACTGAAATTTCAGTGTGTGCAGAACAAAACGACATGAATCAAACAAAATAAACGGTATTAATATTTTAACTTGTGTAAATATTCTTTATTATTGATCTGAGCCATTCAGTTGAAGTAACACCTGTCCTTGCTTTTCCTTAATTCCAGGTGTGTATTTGGTCACGGGGTTTGTATTTGTTCACCAGGTGCGTATTTGGTCACCAGGTGTGTATTTGGTCACGGGGTTTGTATTTGTTCACCAGGTGCGTGTCAGAGCCTAACATGGGATAGCTATGCAGCAACATCGTTACGACACCCGGCGGACAAGAATTGTCGGCTGGCAAGATTGTTACCTGACACGCGACCAGCGGTCAGGCTGACGACAAGACGCACGCATGCCACGTGACGCCACTAGAGGCGGTCAGCAAGTTGCGCGCTAGCGACAGACCGAGCTGGGACTTGAGACTGGAAGGACGTGTGCGGTGAAAGCAAGGCGTTTGTGTGGATCTCTGTGGGTGAAAGCCTAACGACTGTCATCTTGAGCGTCAGACTTGTGAGCTGTATTGTGGTTGTGAGCGTCGTGAGTTATATATTGTATATTGTTGTAAGTATCGTTCTGTATTTAATATGGCAATAAATCCATAAAACGTTGTGTCGTTGAGTCTTACGTCGAATCATGTTATACTTGTACTGTCTCACACGTGTTAGCCCAACGAGCCAATTCTAAGGTCCTGACATGTGTGGACGTGGGTTGCTCGTCCTTGTTTAAGAACCTAATATATGTAGACGTGTGTTGACCGTCTTTGTTTAAACCATACGTCATTAACGATTTAAAACTATAATTCTTGAACTTGTAAAATTTGTCAAGGTTATAGTTATGTAAATGTGATCGTAAAAGTCTCATTGTGATCCATTACTACATTGTTTAAATATGTGTAAAACCATTTGTAAACGTACAGTACATATTGTTTGATCCTGTAAGCGTGTAAAACATTTGTGATTTGTGAAACTTGTCACCGTTTGACCTTGTCGACATTGTGATTTTGTCGCCATTTTGACCTTGTCGCCATCTTGTAAACTTGATGTCTATGTCCTTACTGAATGTCATCGTGATGTAAGTGATGTGTCATCAATGTTATTGAGTGTTCAAATACAGATAAATTGTCTTTGTGCATTGAGTTTGTGGAACGCAAAGAGTTTTGGAAAGAGTGTAACTTCTGTTGAGAAAAACACTGTTGACGGACAAACTTACGACATACAATTATACTTGACGCCATCCAAACCTAATCAACACTTAGTGACTTGCAGGCACACACCAACAAATAGACGCTAACTTATTTTCTTCCAAAAACAAAGCAGGTTTTTCCGTACCATCCATAACCTTGCCGTAGAGGTCATTAGTGGTTCCGAAGTAACGACCCTACAGTTTTCTAGCCCGATTGTCCAACCATTCTTCACCGTATCCAGGGCACTTGAGTATATTTTTCTATACTTTAACTTTACGTATGCAATAGTAGGCACGCATCGTATAGTAAAATAAATTGTAAATTGTTTATTACTAACCATTTATAACATATTTTGTGTGGCTGATTTTCATTGACGTATTTTCCCCATCATGTCGTCATTATTTGATTTCATCGATATGGGTATTAAATTGCAGCTAACAGGTGATGAATTAACAAAATGGAGCGAGAACAAATACGCTGAATACCTGCTGGTACAGGAGAAAAATAATGAACGCGAAGAAAGAGCAGCGGAGAGAGCTCTAAAACAGGCAGAGATTGAAACAGCCTTAAAACAGGCAGAGATTGAAACAGCCTTAAAACAGGCAGAGATTGAAACAGCATTAAAGCAAGCCGAAGTAGAAATGGCTGCAAAGACAAAGCAAGCTGAGATAGACAGTGAACTTAAGAAAGCAGAAATAGCAGCTCAGAGTAAGAAAGAAGAACTAGAGTTACAGTTGAAAATGAAACAACTTGACACTGAGACTGCGATGAATAAAGAATCAAAGAAATCTGAAAGACTGGAAAAAGAAAACCAGTATAAGAAGTATCAAGGTATCGTACGTAACTATACCTCGGGTGACTGCATAGCAGCCTTTACTCAAAATTTTGAGACTTTAATGGAACATTACCAAGTTCCACTTTCTGAATGGAATATTCTATATATGAGGAGTCTATCTGGGGAACCTCTTAAAGTCATTGAAACCATCCCCAAAGACCTCAGAAAAGAGTACCATTATATTAAATCTAAGATAATGGCACATTTCATGTTAGACGAGGCAGGTTACAGAGAACAATTCAGTAAATTGAGTCCAAAATCAACTCAAACGTTCTCTGACTACCTCTGTTTAGTCCGAGATGTTTTCAGCAAATGGACTTCAGCAGCCAAAATTAACAAAAGTTATGATAGATTAGAAGATCTCATCATTCGAGATAAAATCATTTCTTCTATCCCATCATCGTTTTCTAAGTTCTTACAGGAGAATGAATGCACAAGTGTGGAAGAAATTGAAAGACGTGGGTCGGCCTATTACACGGCCAACAAACAGTGCTTTGCCACTGAAGCTACTGACAGTAACTGGGTAGCAGCGGCCAACTATGAGAAAAACTATAGTAGGCAAAAACCAAACAGGCCTACCTCTGAGAAATTTAGACATTGCATTCACTGTAAATTTTCTCACCATTTGAACGAGATGTGCGATAAAAACCCAGGGTACCAAACATACTTGCAAAATATGGTAAACAGACAAGACAAAGAGCGTAAATCGTTCAAAAGTTTACGTAAATGTTTTCTCTGCAAGGCTTACGGGCACCATCGCATGGATTGTAGAGGCAGGCATATGACCAACAAAGCCAATGCCGCCTTGTTCGATAGCTCAGCGTCAGAAGACGAAAATCCAGAGAAACATCCTGTGAATGCAGCACAGGCTTGTGATGTATTTAGTGCTAACAAATGCACTGTCTGTAACACCTTCTATGAAGATGGTATCTTAACATGCGGGCACGCCATCCCTATTGCCAATGAGGAAGCTAACTTGGTAATAGACTCAAAAGGCAGATTAGACATCCATCACGGGTATGTTAATGGCAAGTTTGCTACAGTACTTCGCGACACCGGAAGTACACTTATTGGCCTGAAAACAACATTCATAACGCCCACAGACTATACAGGCAGGCACATTACATGTAGAACATTTTCAGGCAATATTGAGAAATATCCATTAGCATGGGCATACATTGAAACACCTTTCCTCACCGGGAAAGTAAAGTGCGCCGCACTTACAAACCCAGTGTGTGATATAATCATAGGAAACTTACCTGAGGTGAATGACAAACCTCATAATCATGACATAACATCACTATGTATTGATGATAACACGACATCACCACCAAATGTCATATCACCTATTGAATGTATGTTAGCTAATGCAGCACTAAGTTCTCATCACATCATTAACGATATCATTCCATCATCATCTGATGTCATTGAGTGTGTGAACGCAGTAACAAGAGCTACTGCTAGAGTGCAAGAGGAAAGTAACCAAACTGAGGCTATACAAATGCTTAGCCCAGAATTACCACCTAGTGACTCTATGAAGGAAGCATTCATAACAGCTCAAAAAGCTGATCCTTCACTGTCAAAGTACTTTGACCTGATCGGCAAAAAGGCAAGAATAACCAAGAATGCGAAATGGCATTTTGCTTTACACAATGATATACTCACCAGGTATTACACCAGAGGTGACATTACAACGAAGCAAACTGTTTTGCCAACTACTTATCGCAAGCAAGCTTTACATCTTGCTCACGATATACCTTTTGCAGGTCATATGGCATATGTTAAAACCAGGTCAAGGTTATTGACACAGTTTCATTGGCCAAAATTTTGCAATGACATAAAAACATATTGCAGAAGTTGTGATACATGCCAGAAACTGGTAAAAAAAGGTAAACACCCACAGGCAAAGTTACAAGTCACTGACTTAGCCAGTCGACCCTTTGAAAAATTATCAGTTGACATTGTGGGCCCTCTTAGTCATACAACAACTAGAGGGAATAAATATATTCTAACTTTTATTGATCAATGTAGTCGCTGGCCAGAAGCGATTCCTCTAAAGAACATTACTGCCAACGACATCATGGAAGTGTTCTTCCATATCTTCTCCCGAATTGGGTTTCCAGATACTATCCAGTCTGATAGAGGCACTCAGTTTATTGCCGCATCGACCCAAGCTTTCACCAAAATGTTAGGAGTGAAGCAAGTCTTCAATAGCCCCTATCATCCTCACTCGAGCGGGATTATAGAAAAGCTTAACGGGGATCTGAAGCACATGCTTGCAAAAGTAACTCAAGATCACCCCAATAACTGGGATGTATACCTACCAGCTGTCCTTTTTGCTTATCGCGAGGTACCACATTCTAGTACCGGTTTCTCTCCTTTTGAATTAATCTATGGTGCCAAACCACGAGGCCCATTAACAATTTATCACCAAATGTTAACTGACTCTACTCCAGTACTTAAACCCATATCATCATTCTTGTATGTAACATCATTGCGTGAAAGGATTATTAAATCATGTGAAATTGCTAAAAATGCACTAAAACTATCTGGTGCTACTTACAGACAGTACGCAGACTAAGGTAACAGGACTATAACATTTACACCTGGACAGGACGTTCTACTACTACTACCTAGTGACAGACAGCTACTGACTGATTCTTGGCAGGGACCTTTTAAAGTGACAAGACAAATCTCACCTGTAGACTACGAAATCCTAATAAAAGACAAACACAAAATATTTCACATAAATATGCTAAGACCATGCCACAACAGAGACAACGAACAAGACGATACGACAGCTTGCACCATGATAATAGATCACGAAGATGACGATTCTAGCGACGAGATTCCAACACCTACATTAGACACGACAAACTGCTTGAATGAGATCAAGATCAATCCAAACTTAAGTCAAGCAGAGACAAACAGTTGCAAACAGTTGATACAACAGTACAACACCATCTTTTCCGACAACCCAGGACAAACAGAATTAGTACAGCATCACATCACACTCACATCAAACACACCCATAAGATGCAGACCATACACAATACCATTACATTACAAAGAACAATTACATCAAGAAATCATCAACTTAGAAAAAAACAACATCATCAGACGATCCTTATCAGACTTCTCTTCACCCATGGTCATTGTACGCAAAAAGGACAACACAATACGACTTTGCATCGACTACAGAAAACTGAACAAAATAACTGTTTTAGATCTTGAACCAATGGCAAACACTGACGATCTTCTGACAGAACTGACTGACGCTAAGTTCTTTACGACGCTTGACATGTCTAAAGGTTACTGGCAGATAGCTGTACATGAAGACAGCAGACATCTAACAGCTTTTGCCACGCCTTGGGGACTGCACGAATGGTGCAAACTTCCATTTGGGCTAGTCAATGCCCCAGCCACATTCGTACGCATGACACGACTCCTCCTAGCTGACATTCCTAATATTATTTGCTATATTGACGACATCTGTGTCCATACAGAGACAATGACGGAACATATAAAGACACTAGAACAGACCCTAGAACGTATCAGACAGCACGGACTGACAGTGAAGCCTTCAAAGGTGAGCATGGCTTACCAAGAGATATCATTTTTGGGGTACAGAATATCCAATGGCTTTGTCATGACAGACAACAAAATTGTCTCCAAAATTCTAAAACTGTCACTCCCGACTAATAAGAAACAAGTCCGGAGTTTGTTGGGACTAATCAATTATTACAGGCAATTCATTCCTGATTTTTCAGAACTGACCGAGGTTTTTACTAATTTACTAACTAAGGATAAGCCTGAAAAAGTTGTACACGATGAATGCCTACGAAATGCATTTCATAAAGTTTTGGCATACTTTTCTGATAAGAATTCGAATAATCTCATCCTTAAATTGCCCAACATTCGTTTACCTTTCAGATTGAGAACAGATGCTAGCTCCGTTGCGATTGGGGCAGTCCTGTTGCAGGAATACAACAACATCCTGCATCCCGTTTGTTTTATATCAAGAAAACTAAGGCCTCGAGAGCGTGCATGGTCCATTCCACAATTAGAGGCACTTGCCTTAGTAGAAAGTGTGACGAAACTATCCAGATACCTTCTAGGACGTCACTTTATCATCGAAACTGACAACAGTCCATTACGGTATATAAATGCCGGAGTACCATCCAACAATATGATTGCTCGCTGGTCCTTGAAGCTTCAAAATTACAGTTTCGAGGTTCGACATATTCCAGGCAGAATCAATACAATTGCCGATCTTTTGTCCCGTTGTCCGACCGACCCAGTAAGCAATGTCTGGGTGCAGAGTGTACTAATACACTCAGACCAACACAGCCACCAATGAGTGAAATTTGTTTCTATTCACCTACTGTGTAAGGTCTGTAATTGTAATTGTGATACGGTTAAAAACCGACATGTATAATATACTTATTTTAATTAAGTCTTGTAATGAGTGTAGTATAATTGTGTAGTGTGTGTTAGAAAGAGAACATTATTAACTGTAAATATACAACAAGAACAGTGTCACAGACGCTGAACCACTTACCAGAAGCGAACTTTGCGGGTTAACAGTGACAGCTGTGTGTGGATTTCTTCACCGTGATATTTTAACGACGTGTGCAAATGTGGACTAAACAGTGACTTCTACAAGCGAACTTAATCCAAAAGGTTCGACACTCAAACATCAGAAATAAGAACAGTCGATCATTATCCATAAGTTGTGAACACATCGGAAATAAGAACATTCCATCATAATCCGAAAGTTGTGATACTATAACATCAGACACGAACTTTGAGAACATTTTACTATCCGTTATAAAATAACACCTGAGCAGTTGTGTTCAGACAGTGTAACAGCAACTAAATTTTGAGTTTCGTGTGTACTTCCTGTGTAATTTAAAAAGTACACCAAAATTAGCAGACGATATACAAATATTCAAAAACTTATGACGATTGTAAAATCCTTTTGAATCTATAAAATATAATACACCAATTGGGTACTTATTTATTTTGATTAGTGTAATCTTAGAATCATATTTTGATTAATGTATTCATATTACCGACTTTTTCTCGTTAATATGAAGAAACGTCAAGCAATGACGCTAAGAAATTAAATAATTATTGTAATTTATTGTATTGCTTGAATGTCAAAATTACTTCCCTTGCATTTATGAATTACACCAAGGGCCATAATTTGAAACATATTCAATAGTGTGTATTGTATAAATAGACATTTTGTTGCTCAAATGGCTAACACACCGGGTAGGCGTCCACCAAGCATGGCAGAGAGCTGCCAACATTGCAAACCAACATAAGAGCTCCTGGCCAAATGAGGTCAGAGTTTGAGTGTTTAATACGACTCATATAAAGCCGTATTTCAGTCTGGCTAGATGGCTGTTGCAAAACAACCATATTATTACGTTTTTTTTTCAAATTGCTGCGAGGTAGATGCGAGAAGCTGGTACTACTGATCTGACTGGGTATTATTGCAATTGAGGTAACCAGCCATCAGGGGGATGAAACCTGATTTGTGTTAAAAGTTGAACTTCATTTGTCATTTCAATGCAACTTACATTTATCGTATATATTTCTATGCCATATATGTATTTTCATGCATAACACAGGGAAAGGGTAGACTCTGACATGAAGTTAACACTACCCCAGTATATACATACATCATGAATGAAAGATGGCATCTTTCATTGAAGTACCCGGGGAGGATGTCAGAGCCTAACATGGGATAGCTATGCAGCAACATCGTTACGACACCCGGCGGACAAGAATTGTCGGCTGGCAAGATTGTTACCTGACACGCGACCAGCGGTCAGGCTGACGACAAGACGCACGCATGCCACGTGACGCCACTAGAGGCGGTCAGCAAGTTGCGCGCTAGCGACAGACCGAGCTGGGACTTGAGACTGGAAGGACGTGTGCGGTGAAAGCAAGGCGTTTGTGTGGATCTCTGTGGGTGAAAGCCGAACGACTGTCATCTTGAGCGTCAGACTTGTGAGCTGTATTGTGGTTGTGAGCGTCGTGAGTTATATATTGTATATTGTTGTAAGTATCGTTCTGTATTTAATATGGCAATAAATCCATAAAACGTTGTGTCGTTGAGTCTTACGTCGAATCATGTTATACTTGTACTGTCTCACACGTGTTAGCCCAACGAGCCAATTCTAAGGTCCTGACATGCGTATTTGGTCACCAGGTGTGTATTTGTTCACCAGGTATGAATTTTGGTCACCAGGTGTGTATTTGTTCACCAGGTATGAATTTTGGTCACCAGGTGTGTATTTGTTCACCAGGTATGAATTTTGGTCACCAGGTGTGTATTTGTTCACCAGGTATGAATTTTGGTCACCAGGTGTATATTTCGTCACTTTCAACTTAACGTGGGTTTCTGAATGCTCGGATGTTAGACGGGTTACCCGCGGACTTCAAACAGCTTGTCCACGCGTGTTTTGGAACTAGCGTGTATCAACATTTGGCCTTTTCAAGACATTTTAACGGTATCTGTTTACATAATAACAGCACCAAATTTTGTGCTACCTTGAATGGACAGTACTGGTATGAGTGTGGGACAGCTGACAACGCTATAGAAGTGGCAGTGGGGAAGGATGGAACGGGGGGGGGGGGGGAAACTTCATCAAGCCCTCGACACACTCTTTGTAGATGACATCAGAGCTCTCATTCTTACCGCCAATGTCTGGCAACTCTCGTTTTGAAGGAATATAAAATAGTTATAACTTTACAAAAATTATATCCTTCTATATAACTGGTTGGTTGATGGCGAAGGCGTTACAGATGAAATTCGTTATACTGCGTTCGAAACACAGCTGTGACCGATCTTGCAGCAGACCGTCTTTCGTATGGTTTTCATAAAAATGCCTGGGTGCCATTCGTTCAGAAAGAAATGACAAATTACTGAACGTAAACTTGTCAAGATATCATAAACAGCCCCCCCCCCCCCCCCCCAAAAAAAAAAAAAGAAGTCATGTACAGGATATGCAAATAAACATTCCACTTTAATGAGATAATAAATTAGTTTTTGGGGACGAATATCAAGTGTGGACAATGGGCAGACAAGCTGAACAATATATACTAGTTGTGATGAGGTTTCTGAGGAGACTGCAAAGATTACCACGGACAGACAGAAAATACAATGGACAAGTCTTATAAGAAGCAAATGAGAACCGTCAACTGGTTAGAGAAATTAGACAGACGTCGACAGTCAACATTTTTTGGACACATTATACGAAAAAAAAATAAACAAATTACAGAACTTGGTGACAGCTGGCAATATTTAGGGGAAAAGAACAAAGGGAAGGTAGAGAAGTAAATACCTGGATGGCTTGGTCATGTGGTATTGTCGAGACAAGAACACTGAGCTGATCTACGATTCTGGTGGTCGAGTGAGATGGTAAAAGATTACCATCCACGCTTATCGGCATGGCACATGATGATGATGATACCCGATGTGCTGGAAACTTCATGTCTCTGATGATGTTCCACAATGTATGATGTTGAACACAACTGGAGGCCCTGCTGCGGTCTACGGAACCAGTATGAAGATTTATATTGTACTCTCTACACTTCTCTAAGATGGTTCTCGTGTTTGAAGACATGGTCCCTGGTTGCTAATTGTCGCTGATTGCTATGTACTGTGTCGCCTCCGCACTGAAAGTTGACGCTCGTGGATCTCCAGCGATTGTTGTCTTGAGCTTTCTTGTACAACTTACTAGGGAGTTGTATCCTGATTATATCTTGATTCTTGACGACCATATGTCTTTCCCTTCAGCTTGCAGATAGGTTATGTTTTCCTGTAAATTGTTATGTTGTTTGGTATGAGCAAAGTCCTTGTCTTTCTCGTTTGTATTTGATTCTTCTTCTATTATATTTGTTATGCTTCGATAGCAGTACATGTTTAGTGTTATAGATTCCTTTTGCAATGTCCACGTCTGGTGTGCAGTCTTCTGTGATTTAATATCAACACCACTTATTTTCTTCTTTTTATCCCTTGACAGTGATTGTCTATATCTACATTACTGTCTCTGGTATAAACTTCATTGTCTATTTCAGTTCACTCAGTGGTCCATAGAGTTTACTTACCTTCCACTGTTGTTTCTCTAGGCCAGAATGTTCCCCTAGATATGTCGTATTCGGTGACAGTCCAAAAGTATTGATCTGTTGTCTGTGACGCCAGTCCACATGTGTACATGGCTGAATTCACCAATCTTGAATTTCATATACATGTGGATACGTAATCTATTGTGTCATGTTCTGAGGCGCAGAATGATGACTTGTTCTGGTCTATCCATAAAATGTTAATCATGTTATGCTGGTGTTGGCGTTAATATTTAACAGAACCGCGCACATTCTCCTGGAGATCGCAAGGTGCGGAGACGCATGGCCCCACACGTGATGATTATGATGATGATGATGATTATGATGATGATGATGTCATCTTCGAAGCATATTTCTAGACAACCACTTCGATAGCTTCCGGTCTGAAGATGTTCTCATTCCCGATGAGTATTTTAGAACAGAAACGGAACCGGTCACACTTGTTGGGAATCCAGTGTGAAGTGTGGCAGTGACAGTCGAATTGTTTATACTTAAACACACCGCTATTGAAATTAATACTTTACTTCCTGGTTCCCATCTCTCTCTCTCTCTCTCTCTCTCTCTCTCTCTCTCTCTCTCTCTCTCTCTCTCTCTCTCTCTCTCTCTATCTGTCTGCCGGTCGGTTTGTTAGTTGGTTGATATGTCTATTTATCCTTTCTCTTCTCATTCTTCCCTTCTCTCTCCTTCTCAACTCTCTCCTCGCCCTTTTCTCTCTCTCCCCTCGCTCTTTCCTTTTTCTCATCTCTCTATTCGTTATCTCCTCCCTCTATTCGTTCTCTCCTCTCTCTTTTATTTATCTCCTCACTCCTCTGTCTCTCACCTTTCTCTAATCTTTCTCTCTCCCTCCGATCGCCCTCCTTCTCTTTTCACCCTCTCTCTCTCCTTTCACGCTCTCTTTTCCCCTCTCTCCTTTCTCCTCACTCTCTCTTCTTACCATCTCTCCCCCCTCTCTCTCCTTCCTCTCTCTTTCCCTTTTGGGAAAGACAATCACACTATACAGCTGTTTAATTGGTTGGATATCGAAGTAGGAACATCAAGAAGATTCATCAAAGTGAAATATCAGAACCCACTATATCAGGGAACACTTATAATTAATCAAGAATTAGTCAGAAAAAAGAAACACATTGATAAACTGGGAATTCCAGAACACAAATTGGGGGAGCGGGGAACAATTTCGCCTCGTGACCAGAACAGGAGTCGCATTTGTATATTCAGGGGAAGACCAGAGCGGGGCTGGTGTTCTCTTGGCACAGATACAATTCAATCATTGTTTAACTTCTCATTCTCACATTTAAAACAAGGACAATGACAATTATAATTAGACACACCTGTGCACTAACCTACAGTCTTTGTGGTGAAGGCGTTACGGATGCGATTCGTAATCCGGCAAACCGCGCTCGAAACACAGCTGCGGACGTTGTATTTTCATACAATGGTTTGAGTGCCGGTCAAAAAAAAAATGGCAAAGCAATGGCAAACTACTGAACGTAAACTTATCAAGAAATCACAAATGTACTAACCTGGGAGTAATGACAACATCAGTTGGCCGATGCATGACAGAAAACAAGAGCAGAATAGGACACACAGAAGCTGCAATTATAAAAATGGAAAGTATTTTTAGCAATAATTCGCTATCATTGAATGTAAGAAAGATAGTGCTGAAATGTTATATAACATCTGTTTTGTTGTATGGCAGCGAATCACGGTGCGTTAATGCAGAGAAGCAACAGAGATGTTGCCATTATTAGGTCATGGACCACCCGGTGCAATCAGGCTACAGCTTCACGCAACCCACCGTGAAGATGTGAAGTTCAAGAATCTCGCCTTGCATGAAAATTGCGAGGCGGGGCTGCGGAGGAGAGGACAGCGTCTCATGTGAGCAGTTAGTTGAGCTTGAACCACGGTCAAGTTTGGATCGGGTTCCGAGTCTAGAAGAATGGCCAAAGAATGAGCCCCTACTTTTATTAGTAAATGTATATTCATTGTGTAGACTCTAGGCATGTATTTGTGAAATATACATGGTGAATTGTTTCATGTTTGGAGTCAATATAGAATGAAAACGGAGTTGTGTGTTGTTATTCAAGATATGTTGAGTTCAGTCTAAATTATGAGTTGTCATGAATCGTCCAATTATTGGTTCGAGCGCAGGGAAAGATTCGTACAGCACCCGATATACAATCAAGGTTGGGCAACTTCAACGAGCTTACAGCAGTGACCATCAGAGCACGCATATTCAGCCATAGGCGATAGTATTATTCTGATTTCCCAACAACGAGCTATAACAAGCGTGCTATATGAGAAGATCGTAAATAACCAGATGCTCCTTACCACGGCAGACACCTCATCGCTACCTAACAGAGCAGTAGCATAATAAACTCCACGCGAGTCGTCATGAACCATGATAAATTCTATGGCATATGATAAACTCCATGGAAGATGTGGTTCCTGGGACGAATGTTGCGAATACCCTGGACTACCAGATTAACTAACAACGACTGCCTGAAAGAGGTTACTGAAACGAAAACATTACATACAACTATAAGAAACAACACAAATAGCATTCTTTTACCATGTGATGAGAAGGGAGACAATGGAGAATATCGTGACAACATGATAGATCAGTGAGAAAAGACGCAAAGGCAGACCAAGAGAAATTATGCTGGATATACTGAGACAGCGGCATGTAGGAATATCATCAGCAGAGATGATCAGGAACACCCGTGGAAAGTCATGAACGCCCACGATAGCTGGCATGGCATATGGTGAGATGATGATGGACAAACATCTGCATCAGAAGATTCGCCAAGTTTACAGTAGTGTACAACAGACATTAGAGAGTAGGACAAGAGGAGACATCCCTGTGCAAAGGGGTGTTTTAACTGAAGTTGAAAAGTACGAGGCCCGGTTGGTGTAGGAAATAGACAAGATAGATAGATAGATAGATAGATAGATAGAGAGAGAGAGAGAGAGAGAGAGAGAGAGAGAGTAAATGCGAGAGATGAAGACAGATAGACACATACATAGAGAGTCAGAGAGAGAGAAAAATGAGAGAGAGACAGACAGATAGGCAGAGATAGAAAGAGACAGAGAGAGAAAGACAAAGTAAATGAGAGAGAGAGAGAGAGAGAGACAGGGAGAAAGAGACAGAGAGAGAAAGTATATATGAGAGAGACAGACAAAGAGACAGAAAGATAGAGAGAGCGACAGTGTGTGAGAGAGAGAGAATGAGAGAGAGAGAAAGAGATGGAGAGAGAGAGAGAGAGAGAGAGAGAGAGAGAGAGAGAGAGAGAGAGAGAGAGAGAGAGAGAGAGAGAGAGAGAGAGATCAAGAACTCACTGAACACAGAGAAAAAATCGCTTAAAAGTCGATAGGGTCGACTTCATTGCACCAGGTTTTATCCCATATTGTTCGGTCTCTTTCCGTAGCGCGGAAAGCATCGCACAAAGCACCAACTCCGTAGCTCTAGCGAAGCCCCACAGGAGTCTCCGAAAAATGTCACTCGTGAACCGAAGGACGCGGCCCGGAATCGAACCCACAACCTTCGGAGCCCGAGTCAAACGGCTTGACCACTTCGCCACGGAGACTCCGAACACAATACCATGTTACAAAGAGTGTGTTTGAACCTCTTTCCCCTACATTAAGCAGTCGCCACACGGAAGTTACACGCGTACTTTCCTTCTCGACTCCCTGTCTTCCTTGTCCGCACTTTATCCCCTAAAGGAGGAATGGCCCTCAACCACCAAACGTGGAAACCTCCCATCTCTTGCCACATCCAGCAGCTCCGCCCAAATCCTCCCTGCATTATTAATATTTGTCTTTAATTCACCTCTCTCTCTCTCTCTCTCTCTCTCTCTCTCTCTCTCTCTCTCTCTCTCTCTCTCTCTCTCTCTCTCTCTCTGTGTGTGTGTGTGTTTATGTCCCCCCCCCCTCCCTTTTCTATTGCCCTGTGAGCTCTAGAGACATGAATTTCTTGCTATTCTATTAACAGGACTTCACAGTGTATGTCCTATCTTGTTCCATTAACAGGACTTCACAATGTGTGTCCTATCTAGTTCCATTAACAGGACTTCACAATGTGTCCTATCCAGTTCCATTAGCAGGACTTCACAATGTGTGACCTATCCAGTTCCATTAGCAGGACTTCACAATGTGTGTCCTATCTAGTTCCATTAACAAGGCTTCACAATGTGTGTCCTATCTAGTTCCATTAACAAGGCTTCACAATGTGTGTCCTATCCAGTTCCATTAACAGGACTTCACAATGTGTGTCCTATCTAGTTCCATTAACAGGACTTCACAATGTGTGTCCTATCTAGTTCCATTAACAGGACTTCACAATGTGTGTCATATCTAGTTCCATTAACAGGACTTCACAATGTGTGTCCTATCTAGTTCCATTAACAGGACTTCACAATGTGTGTCCTATCCAGTTCCATTAACAGGACTTCACAATGTGTGTCCTATCTAGTTCCATTAACAGGACTTCACAATGTGTGTCATATCTAGTTTCATTAACAGGACTTCACAATGTGTGTCATATCCAGTTCCATTAACAGGACTTCACAATGTGTATCCTTTCCAGCGCCATCTTCCATCTATCATCTCTTGATTCGCTCAAATTTGTGTGATTTCCCCCATTAGCTCGGTATAAATGATCCTGTCATGTTGGTGCCACTCCTCCGTACAAGCGCCAGTCACTGGGTGTTTGTTGTTCACTACAGTGACTACATTAAGGCATTATAACCGAATAACAAGAAAGGACAGATGAAAAAAAAATGAGAACAATGTAAAGAAAATGGAAAAAGAAAATGAAGGGAAAAAATGTGCTTATTCTCTCAGAATCACAGGCTGGGAAATTCATGAAAAAAGATAATGAAAATGTGAGTTTCACAAAGGGGATTCTCAGATAAGTAGCACATTTTATTCATTTGTTCAGTTTATTGTCACTATTCTATGTGCGCGGGTTTCCCTCCGACACAAGTCATGGAATGTCAGTTGTCAAGAACGGCACCATTAAACGTGGATCATGACAAGCTGAGACAGAACGAAACAACACAAAGTATCAAGCTTGGGACAAATACAGATACATACAGATACAAACACACGTTTCAACTTAAGTCTTTGTTTAAAACGGCAGCTACAAGAACAACAACAACAACATCAAATAAATAAAGAGGCAGTAGTTTGCTAGAGAGCTAATCGACACCTCTAGTGACCGTGGAAGATGGCGAAACGTGACCACCCACGCTTATGGGCATGGCAAATGATGTTAGAAATCTAAACTATGACAATCAGAAATGTGAATTACTTGTCTGTGATTGTCACATTTCTGTTGTCTAGATAAATATTCTAGTTATGTGCTGAACATTCCTGGGACAGCCAAAATGAGTCATCTAAACATTTTGAGAGAGAGGTTTAGACACAAAGACAATATATCACAAACATCAGAAAGAGGCCAAGACACAAAGACAACATATCACAAACATCAAAAAGAGGCCAAGACACAAAGACAACTTATCACAAACATCAAAAAGAGGCCAAGACACAAAGACAACTTATCACAAACATCAAAAAGAGGTCAAGACACAAAGACAACTTATCACAAACATCAAAAAGAGGTCAAGACACAAAGACAACTTATCACAAACAGCAAAAAGAGGTCAAGACACAAAGACAACTTATCACAAACATCAAAAAGAGGTCAAGACACAAAGACAACTTATCACAAACATCAAAAAGAGGTCAAGACACAAAGACAACATATCACAAACATCAAAAAGAGACAGCCATAATTTGTGGCCACATTATGTTTAAACAGAACATACAACATACTGCGACAGCTGGAACCATTTAAGGACAGAGAGATAGACGAAGACAACGAGAGAAGCTTCCTGACATCCTAATGTCATGGCACGGGAGGGTGCCAAAACACGGACTGATGCCTGCTGTTGGAGGTCGCAATTTGTGGGGAAGTAATACTACCCACGCCAGTCGGCAAGGCACTTGATGATGATTCTTGTATTTCATTAGTTGACAAAGATTGCGACCGTAACATCGGCTTGTATCTGTGTGTGCCTTTTATTGTGTGTGGGTTTTCCTATTTAACTGATCTGCCATTCGCCAACCACGACAAAGTGTACTCCAGTAACAATTGTCTGGGCCACTCAAAGTTGAATTGGATACAATTTATCTTGTCACCGACGAAATCGTTTCCTGTATTATAGACATGCGTACTTCTTACTTCCTGTCACGCGGGATCACTCTACTTGTGTTTTCCGGTTGTGTCTTCGAGTATTCTGTCTATAGAAGGAAAGTATTTCCGGTGATTGTCAAGTGCCCGTATGTCCACGCGTTGTCAATTTTCCCGTCGTGTTTCTGGCTGGACGTTCCGTAAGTCAAGCCTAGGTCACCATTAGAAAAACCACCAGACCACTACAGTAAACAATGCAACATATTTAATAGCCTTAATTCGTGGGCATAACAATGGATGGATATGAGTCGATATATGTGGCGTTTACCATCGCAGAAGTCCATAAATATGAGTGGATATATGTGGTTTATACCTTCTTAGAAGTCAATGGATATAAGTGGATATATGTGATGTTTACCATCATATAGATCCATGGATTTGAGTTGATATATATGATGCTACCATCATAGAGATCAATGAATATGAACGATGTGGTGTTTATCGTCATAGGGATCCATGTATGTGAGTGAATATATGTGGTGTTTATCGTCATAGGGATCCATGGATACGAGTGAATATATCATTATATGTGGTGTTTATTGTCATAGGGATCCATGGATATGAGTGAATATATGTGGTGTTTACTTCGTCATCTTCGTTCGTCCGAAATGTTTGTTTTGAACGTAAACGCATGTGCCTGTTTACGGCAAGGTTGCGATACTTGAAACTTCCGGCTTGTGTGAAAACTGTATCGTGTTGAAATTAATTGTCGACCTTCGTCTGTATACTTGTTTATCGCCAGTTCAATGAATTGGAGACATACATGGTGATCCTGTTTTCCAGTTACTGCAGAGTTCTAACACCAACAAACATTCACTAACAGTATTCAACTCGATGCACCTCCTCATGATTATATTCACATCCAGACGCCATCAACTCTAAATCAGACGGATTCATTTCAAGGACCGTTTCCATTATGACCTTCTTAAGCATTCTCACTTATGTGTAGACAGTCTTTGTTAAAATTATATTGTTATAAATTTGACATACGTTATCTAGTAATTCACTGAGCGAGTGGGAAGTTGTGTCTCTATCGGTCTATCATAAGTCTGACTCGGATCTTAATGTATGTGTTTGTTTAAATTAAACTATCTTTCTATTTCACACTTCTCTAATCAAAGTGCAACATTCCTTAGGTGTTGGCATTGTGTAACCGTTTGTCTGAGAGAGTGACGAATATATTAGGACAATTATCTTACAATTCGGGATTAGATTATTGGATCTCTTGGGATCATGTGGTAAATATACATAACATATGACAATTCTTATTTTTAATGCGTTATTAATCTCTCTTAATGTTAATAGTGATTTTATGTTATTTAAAACGTATTTGGTCATTCCTTTTCTCTATTTGATTTCTGTTTCACTTCTGCCATCATCTTTTATTACATAATCAAGATAGGAGAAACTTGTTCTAGTATCTCCCCGTTTACTGTGATGTTCATTGATGACCTTTCCTTTCCACCGCAACATTTTCGTTTTTTGAACATTATTATCTAAGCTGCATTCTGCACTATGCGTTCACTTGTTCCACTAGGTCAGTGGTTCTCAATCTTTTTTGGCCCGTGCCCCCCTTCACCATATTTTCAGAACGTCATTCCCCCCCCCTCACTTTCATATTTCCCACCTAAATATCCCCCACCCCTACACAGTATACGTAAAAATGGAAGGTAAATATGTTAAAATAGGTCTAGACATCCACATAAAACGTGATGTGTGGGTCTACTTACTTTATAAAATGAATTTTAGAAGGATGAAACGTGCATAACTGTAAAGTATGAAGGGAAAAGCTGATGGACGGGCACTCTTGTCCCTCGTGTCGACGGAAAATATGGTGAAGGGGGGCACGGGCCAAAAAAGATTGAGAACCACTGACCTAGTGGAACAAGTGAAAGCATGAAGTAATCTGTTCTTGTATTAACGCAATCTTGAAATGATCTTCATTCCCCCCCCCCCCCCCCGGAAACACTAAAATCCCCCGGGGGGGGGGGGAATTCCCCACCGGTTGAGAACCACTGCACTAGGTTTTGTAAATTCTTGCTAGCTCTCTGCTAGTAACACGGTATCGTTTATGAGTGTATGAGTGAGTATATCGTTTATGATTGTTTATGATTCTTCCATTGATATTAAGTCCAGACATTCTCCAACTTGTTTATACATTCTCAACTGATCTCATCTTGTTCCTCTTGTACCTTGCTGTGTCGAGGTGCAGCATAAACAGCGGGAGAGTGCCCGTCCATCATCTTGCTGTGTCGAGGTGCAGCATAAACAGCCGGAGAGTGCCCGTCCATCATCTCATCTTGTTCTTCTTGTACCTTGCTGTGTCGAGGTGCAACATAAACAGCGGGAGAGTGCCCGTTCATCATCTTGCTGTGTCGAGGTGAAGCATAAACAGCCGGAGAGTGCCCGTCCATCATCTTGCTGTGTCGAGGTGCAGCATAAACAGCGGGAGAGTGCCCGTCCATCATCTCATCTTGCTCTTCTTGTACCTTACTGTGTCGAGGTGAAGCATAAACAGCCGGAGAGTGCCCGTCCATCATCTTGCTGTGTCGAGGTGCAGCATAAACAGCAGGAGAGTGCCCTCCATCATCTCATTTTGTTCTTCTTGTACCTTGCTGTGTCGAGGTGCAGCATAAACAGCGTGAGAGTGCCCGTTCATCATCTTGCTGTGTCGAGGTGAAGCATAAACAGCCGGAGAGTGCCCGTCCATCATCTTGCTGTGGCGAGGTGAAGCATAAACAGCAGGAGAGTGCCCTCCATCATCTCATTTTGTTCCTCTTGTACCTTGCAGTGTCGAGGTGAAGTATAAACAGCGGGAGAGTGCCCGTCCATCATCTCATCTTGTTCTTCTTGTATCTTGCTGTGTCGAGGTGAAGCATAAACAGCCGGAGAGTGCCCGTCCATCATCTTGCTGTGTCGAGGTGAAGCATAAACAGCGGGAGAGTGCCCGTCCATCATCTCATTTTGTTCCTCTTGTACCTTGCAATGTCGAGGTGAAGCATAAACAGCCGGAGAGTGCCCGTCCATCATCTTGCAATGTCGAGGTGAAGCATAAACAGCCGGAGAGTGCCCGTCCATCATCTTGCTGTGTCGAGGTGAAGCATAAACAGCCGGAGAGTGCCCGTCCATCATCTTGCTGTGTCGAGGTGAAGCATAAACAGCGGGAGAGTGCCCGTCCATCATCTTGCTGTGTCGAGGTGAAGCATAAACAGCGGGAGAGTGCCCGTCCATCATCTCATCTTGTTCCTCTTGTATTTTGCTGTGTCGAGGTGAAGCATAAACAGCTGGAGAGTGCCCGTCCATCATCTCATCTTGTTCTTCTTGTACATAGCTGCATCGAGGCGAAGCATAAATGTCACGAGATCGCCATGAGTTAACCAGATAATGATAATACCGACGTTTGCTTGGCGTATATTTTCTAGGCCACACCAGTCGTACTAACAGAGTAAACACAGCTGCACGGGTTACATCGGGTCAGCACATATACACATTTGGTGGTGAGTGAGAGGAATGGATACACCGCGTTGGCAGTTCATAAACAGTTAGAATCACATAGCCTTGCCCGCTCAGGATATGGAATAGTTCCGTCTGTCATCTATAGTTCCGGACATCAGACGGAATGGCGGTTTTGACTGTCACCACATGACAGAAAGTTGAGGGCTTGTTATTGGAAACAGTGGAACACCTGCCGGACATCAACAACGTCACGTGCACAATGTAAGGTTGTTTGGAAAACCATGATTGGCAGCTTGGTATCGAAACCCTTTGTTGGAACTCTACAGTAACTCTCTAGATTGTTTTGGATGTCAAAACCAGTGATGACAAATCTAACATTGATGGAGCCAGGGGGGGGGGATGGATCCCTGACAGGGGATGATCTGCCCAATGTGCCACCGGTGTGGGCATAAAGGATAACGTCACGTGGCCAACTTTGGGAGTTTGCCATATAAACCCGAGTTGGGGCCAACTGGGGGACTTGAAAATGTGGCTCTAGGCGGGAGTGCAAGGGCACTGTGGTTCTGATGGAATAATGTCTACCGTGGGTTAATTAGTGACTTAATTTTACACGTGCCTATCATGGCAGATGTAGATATGATTGATAGGACTGCAGTAGTGCCATTTAAGGTTTAACCTATTATAATATTAGTTCTAATTAATTTAGGCAGTAGCCGAGTTAAGAATAGAGTAGTGTAGTGGTGATACGCTATGCTAGTTAAGAATAGAGTAATGATGGATAACTGGGAGACGGGGAAATTGCCGTTGGGGTTTTGCACTCTGTATGGGTCTTTCCTTGTCATAGCCTGATTCGGCCCTAGGTGGGTAGCTAATCTACTCTATGACAGAGTTTAGTTAGCTAAAGATCACTGAGCAAGGCAATAGGCTTACACTCAGCCGGTAGGATCAGTGACTAGTACTATCACCAGATGTGTTGTTATCCTAGGTTCCCTACCAGATCCGAGGCAACTCAACAAGGTTTTAGGAAAGGTTCAAATCCCATTCGGAAGAACACCAGTTGAACAGTCAATAAAGTTTCGTACAGAACGTAACTAAAGCTAGAAGGAAGATGATTCACCAAAGAGGGGTGATGATTGTTGATGCACCACACAGCATCAGACAGTAGTAACTAACCGAGAACATTAATTATAATAGTTACATAGTGTGATATAATCTCGTGTAATAGAACACAAGACATGATACTTGAGGCTAGATAGACACGAGTTAGGATCAAGTACATTAACAATTAACATTAATAACTGTGTACACACTACAAAGGACTTGTGCATTCTTTAGGAACGATAGGAACGTACATTGTGTAGGGTGCAACCGGTCCATGATTAACTGTTATTATCACCGGTGTCTATTTCGGATGATCATGAAATGGGATTACCAGAGGTCTACAGAGGCAAGTCAGTATCCGGCAAGATGGTTTCTGCACTGGATGAGATGTACCTGTTCTGATGTAACGTGCTGTGGTCTAGCCTTGCTAGGATGAGCTGACTGGGTTGTTGTCTGAGAGTCCGATTCTACACACTTTATAGAACACGTCACACATTTTCTTCGCATACACGTCTCATATACGTTACACTTTTCTTTTAATAAATTAATCTTTATTAATTTTTAGAAGCAAGAGTTGTTGAGTATGTTGCGTTGGGGAAGTATGAGAGGGGGCATAGTACGACAGTGAGAGAGTGATAGGAAAAGGTGTCCATTGGCTGATGGAGTGTGTTGGACGGAAGCTGGTGGATTCTCCAGGATATTGATAGGGAAAAAATATTATAATGTAGGTGTTGACTCTCTTCACTCCAGGGACGACACTTTAAAGGAGGACACGACATTAATGGGGGATCGTCCGGGATCTTTGGACAGCGGGATCTCTCGTAAACGGAATCTTTGGACAGCGGGATCTCTCGTAAACGGAATTCTTGGACAGCGAGATCTCCTGCAAGCAGGAACCTTTGACAGTGGGATCTTCTGACAACGGGGTCTTTTGACACGGGATCCTTAGTTATAAGAGGGAGATATCATTTTGGAGAATCCAGCTAGAGTGAATGTGGATAGAGGTTAGGACTAATATCTTACCTGTTCACACTTCACACGTCTGCATAGGTCTGTGGTCCTGATTCTACTCTTGTCACTGAGTGAATGTGCTGTGTGTGGTAATATCTAGATTTATAGTACTTGTTCATATATCTGTATAGTAATTTGCAGTTATATTGTACTAGACCTGCTAGCTTACCTCTCTGTATTATGGCCACCCCTAAACTAAGCACGTTAGAATTAAGGGCAAAGGGGGAAGACATGGGATTGTCGGGGTCTGCTCTAACGGATTACATACAAGAAGTGAAGAGAGAGAGTATCGTCAAGCAGAAAGGGAAGATCGAAAGGCCGAGTTGGAATTGAGAAGGATGGAATTGGAAGCTGAGCAAGCAGCTAAGAAATTGGAAGCTCAGCAAGCAGCTAAGAAATTGGAAGCTGAGCAAGCAGCTAAGAAATTTGAAGCTGAGCAAGCAGCTAGGAAATTTGAAGCTGAGCAAGCAGCTAGGAAATTAGAAGCTGAACAGGAAGCACAGAAGAGGGAGCACGAGTACCGGATGCGGGAACTCGAGCTCAAGAGTAAATCTAATGGAGAAACTGAGGGAGCAGTTGGAGGTTCCTCCATCGCAGGCTCAACACCAGTAGGTGGACATGGGTACCATGCTATGAAGTTTCCTTTGGCGGTCTACGAGGAGGACAAAGAGAAGATTGACCAGTACCTTCAACGCTTCGAGGCTATGTCAGTTGCTATGGGTCTGGAGCGTAACAAATGGAATCTCAAGTTATCCCAGGGTTTACGCGGGACCGGATACGAGGTTTATTCTCGCCTGCCACCAGGACATGAGAATAATTATGACGAGTTAAAGACGGCTCTGCTGAAACGATTCGAGGTTACGTCACATACCTACCGGAAAAAAATTTCGAGCAGCGAAACGAGAACCGGGGGAGTTGTTTGCCGCCTACAGTTTGCGTCTAAAATCTTATCTCCATAAGTGGATGGATTTGTCTGGGTTCGCACATGACTATGAGAGTCTGGAAGAGCTCATGGTGGTCGACCAGCTGAAGAAGCAAATGTCTAAACCTCCCAGGACGTTCCTGGGAGAACAAGGAGCGGAACGTATTGACCTCGTGACTAAATTAGCAGAACGGTTCGTCGAGGTACATGGGGAGGCAGGGGAGAACCTTTCCACCAACACCAAAAGTCAAGAGAAACATGATAAGAAGAAAGCCAAAAACTCAGGAACCAAAAAGTGGGAACCTTATGTACCAAAAATCAGAGGATAGTTCAGAGAAGAAGAAGGAGGGAAGCAAGAGCACTTCAAGCTCTACACCAAAACGACCGTGGTCGGAGAAGTGGTGTTCAATTTGTAAGTCACCCTCTCACAATACGAGGGACTGCAAATCGAAGGCTAAGAACCCTCACTTCGCAGCATGTCAAGTGACTTCCAAGGAGGTTGTCACGGAAAATGCCAAGGTCAACAAGGAAGCTCGCCACCAGGAGAGCTCACTCAAGTCCGGCACTAGAAAATCTAGGACAGGGAAATGGTGCAACCACTGCAAGTCAAACACGCACAATGCTATTGACTGCAGGGGAAAGTCAGGAGACACTCAATTCGTCGTGTGCCCCGGGAAACCTAAGGTGGAGCCCACCGAACAGGTCGAGGCCGAGGAAGAGACTCCAGACCAGGAAAAACCACCTGTAGTGGAATTGGTAGAGGTTAACGGTCGTCAAGTGGAGTGTTTATACGACACAGGACTGGACGGGGAGGCCGTGATTTCTGCGGATCTGGTACATCCAGAACAATTCACAGGTGAAACCATGGAGATACAGCCTGCACAGAAGAGTGCTGTAGTCATGAAGTTGCCCATTGCTAATGTGGAGATTCGGTCAAGGTACGTCACCGGCACCATCAAGGCCGCTGTATTGACCGATCCCATTTTTCCAGTCATCCTAGGTTTCCGGTATGTCTTTCTGGGAATGCCCAGGGAGCCAATCCATATGGGAGCAATGCAGACTCGCTCTCAGACGAAAACGGAAGAGGCAGACGCAATTGTCACTAACCCAATGCCGGGGGAGCTACGAACTGCCCAGAGTGAGGATGATACTTTACGTCCTTGCTACAAAAAGCTGCAGAAAAGTGCTGATCCACCAGGACGGGGGCAGTACTACATGAAGAATAGGATACTCTACAGGAGAGCAGGAAGGGGAGACAACCTATACGGTCAGTTGGTCGTCCCGAAAGCTCACTGGTCCCAGATTCTTCATATGGGGCATACCATCTCCTTTAGTGGACACATGGGTATTGCCGCCACCATGCAGCGGATTTCCTGCCATTACTATTGGCCGGGAATGACAGATGATGTGCGTCGGTATGTGAAGTCATGCCCTGAGTGCCAGATGGTGGCACCGAAACACTGGACAGCACCGGTGGTGTTGGGTGAGATGCCCATCATGAACTCTCCTTTCGAGAGGGTAGCCATCGATATCGTGGGTCCACTTCCTAGGACTAGGAAGAGGAACATGTATATACTCACAATGGTGGATTGCTGTACAATGTGGGGTGAAGCCATACCGTTGACCAAGATAGACTCGAAAAGAGTGGCGGACGCACTGATGGAGGCCTTTACTAGATTAGGCTTTCCGGATCAAATTCTGACGGACAATGGATCTCAGTTTTGTGGAAAACTCATGGAGGAGGTATTTAGGGTGTTTCACTCTAACCACATACATACCAGCCCTTACCATCCTCAAGCCAATGGACAAGTAGAGCGTTTCAACGGCACGTTGATGACAATGCTCAGGAAACTAGCGCAGGAAAAACCTGATAGGTGGGATGAATATATCCCAGCAGCACTCTTTGCCTATCGGGAAGTTCCTCATGGCTCAACAGGACTACCACCCGCTACGTTGCTGTTTGGTCGTCCAATCAAAGGACCGTTGGAAGCCATGTTGAGGAGTTGGACTGAAGAGGGGACGTCAGAAGAAGTGATCTCATCCTATAAATACGTGGAGGAACTGAAAGAAAAACTCCACAAGGGATGGACTCTGGCAAATCAAAACTTGAAAAAGGCCAGGAAAAGACATGCGGCTTATTACAACCGTAGGTCTAAAGAAAGATCTCTAGAGGTGGGAGACAAAGTCTTGTTGCTACTCCCAACGGGAAACAACAAACTGGAGATAGGTTGGCAAGGACCATTTCCCGTGGAAAGGGTGATATCCAAAACCAACTATCAAATCCGGATCCGGGGAAAGTCGAAGATTTTCCATATCAATCTCTTGCGGAAATACGAAGAGAGACCCGGAGACAAGGCAGCTCACCTCATGGCAATGGCAGTTGCAGTGGAGACGGAAGTGGGAACCAGCGAGGGCAGGGAATATCCCTTGGTACACCAGGAAACCTATAGGGATGTGCAAGTGAACCCTGATCTGACCTCCCAGGAGAGGGAAAGGATAACCCAGGTTCTCAAGTCTCATAAGGAGATACTGACTGATAAACCAGGACGAACGAGGTTGGTTGAGTTCGAGATGACTTTGACCACACAGGAGCCTGTTCGCCAAAAGGTTTACCCAGTGCCATTCTCTAAAGAAAAGGCCCTGGAGGAGGAAATACAAAAACTGCTGGAGGATGACGTGATTGCACCATCCACATCCCCATACAATGCAGGGGTAGTTTTGTTACGGAAACCAAGTGGAGAACACCGGTTGTGTATAGACTACCGACTTCTGAACAGTCACACACAATTTCAGGTGGAACCTTTGCCGAATCCAACTCAGTTATTCGCTAGGCTTCATAAGGCTCGGTACTTTTCAAAGGTGGATCTGAGTCGGGGTTACTATCAGATACCAGTCAAACCGGAGATTCGACCACTGTTGGCTTTCAGTACACCCAGTGGACACTACGAATTCAAAGTCATGCCCTTTGGACTCAGCAATGCACCTAGTGTGTTTACACGCATGATGAGGACTTTACTAGATCCGTTACAGGATCCGTCCATCATCTCATTCATGGATGATATTCTGATTTCCAGTGACAGCTTGGATGACCACTTACAATCCTTGGAGAGAGTGTTTAATAGGCTCAAGGAAGCAGGGCTTACTGCTCGTCCAACCAAGTGCATGATTGGTTACCAGACTCTGGAATTTCTAGGTCACACCATCACTCCAGGACACATTGTCCCGGAAGAAAAGAACCTGGAGAAAATCAGAAATGCACCAAGGCCAAAAACGAAGAAGGATGTGCGATCTTTTCTCTCGTTGTGTGGGTTCTACCACAAATTTATCTCACATTTCACTGAATTGGGAGCTCCATTGACGGAAAACTTGAAAAAGGGATTCCCGGATCAAATCATTTGGACACCAGAATGTGAGAAGGCCTATAGTCAGTTAAAGGAGGCCTTGGTCAGCAAACCTGTATTACAGCTCCCTGACCTTTCAAAACTATTTGTGTTGAGAACGGATGCGAGTGCGATTGGAATTGGAGCCGCTTTGTTACAGGAAGGAAAAGACGATGCTTCGGTTTTGAAACCTGTAGCATACGCAAGTAAGAAACTTCTACAGGCGGAGATGAATTATTCAACCGTCGAGAGAGAGTGCTTGTCCCTCGTATGGGCAGTGCAAAAATTCCAGTCATATTTGTATGGAGTTAAGTTTCGAGTCCAGTCGGATCATCAGCCCTGATGTTCCTGGCTACTACTCAGAAGCTCAACGCACGTTTTATGCGGTGGTCGATGTTACTTCAACCTTATAATTTCACAGTGGAGTACATTCCTGGGAAGGAAAATGTTGGAGCGGACTTCTTGTCAAGACACCCAGCTCCGGAAGAAGAAGAATGAATCATCTGGATTAAACTCACGGTGGAGAAGAGTGAGATGGACTACTCTCTTAAGAGGGGGCCTATGTCACGAGATCGCCATGAGTTAACCAGATAATGATAATACCGACGTTTGCTTGGCGTATATTTTCTAGGCCACAACAGTCGTACTAACAGAGTAAACACAGCTGCACGGGTTACATCGGGTCATCACATATACACATATGGTGGTGAGTGAGAGGAATGGATACACCGCGTTGGCAGTTCATAAACAGTTAGAATCACATAGCCTTGCCCGCTCAGGATATGGAATAGTTCCGTCTGTCATCTATAGTTCCGGACATCAGACGGAATGGCGGTTTTGACTGTCACCACATGACAGAAAGTTGAGGGCTTGTTATTGGAAACAGTGGAACACCTGCCGGACATCAACAACGTCACGTGCACAATGTAAGGTTGTTTGGAAAACCATGATTGGCAGCTTGGTATCGAAACCCTTTGTTGGAACTCTACAGTAACTCTCTAGATTGTTTTGGATGTCAAAACCAGTGATGACAAATCTAACATTGATGGAGCCAGGGGGGGGGATGGATCCCTGACAGGGGATGATCTGCCCAATGTGCCACCGGTGTGGGCATAAAGGATAACGTCACGTGGCCAACTTTGGGAGTTTGCCATATAAACCCGAGTTGGGGCCAACTGGGGGACTTGAAAATGTGGCTCTAGGCGGGAGTGCAAGGGCACTGTGGTTCTGATGGAATAATGTCTACCGTGTGTTAATTAGTGACTTAATTTTACACGTGCCTATCATGGCAGATGTAGATATGATTGATAGGACTGCAGTAGTGCCATTTAAGGTATAACCTATTATAATATTAGTTCTAATTAATTTAGGCAGTAGCCGAGTTAAGAATAGAGTAGTGTAGTGGTGATACGCTATGCTAGTTAAGAATAGAGTAATGATGGATAACTGGGAGACGGGGAAATTGCCGTTGGGGTTTTGCACTATGTATGGGTCTTTCCTTGTCATAGCCTGATTCGGCCCTAGGTGGGTAGCTAATCTACTCTATGACAGAGTTTAGTTAGCTAAAGATCACTGAGCAAGGCAATAGGCTTACACTCAGCCGGTAGGATCAGTGACTAGTACTATCACCAGATGTGTTGTTTCTATCCTAGGTTCCCTACCAGATCCGAGGCAACTCAACAAGGTTTTAGGAAAGGTTCAAATCCCATTCGGAAGAACACCAGTTGAACAGTCAATAAAGTTTCGTACAGAACGTAACTAAAGCTAGAAGGACGATGATTCACCAAAGAGGGGTGATGATTGTTGATGCACCACACAGCATCAGACAGTAGTAACTAACCGAGAACATTAATTATAATAGTTACATAGTGTGATATAATCTCGTGTAATAGAACACAAGACATGATACTTGAGGCTAGATAGACACGAGTTAGGATCAAGTACATTAACAATTAACATTAATAACTGTGTACACACTACAAAGGACTTGTGCATTCTTTAGGAACGATAGGAACGTACATTGTGTAGGGTGCAACCGGTCCATGATTAACTGTTATTATCACCGGTGTCTATTTCGGATGATCATGAAATGGGATTACCAGAGGTCTACAGAGGCAAGTCAGTATCCGGCAAGATGGTTTCGGCACTGGGTGAGATGTACCTGTTCTGATGTAACGTGCTGTGGTCTAGCCTTGCTAGGATGAGCTGACTGGGTTGTTGTCTGAGAGTCCGATTCTACACACTTTATAGAACACGTCACACATTTCTTCGCATACACGTCTCATATACGTTACACTTTTCTTTTAATAAATTAATCTTTATTAATTTTTAGAAGCAAGAGTTGTTGAGTATGTTGCGTTGGGGAAGTATGAGAGGGGGCATAGTACGACAGTGAGAGAGTGATAGGAAAAGGTGTCCATTGGCTGATGGAGTGTGTTGGACGGAAGCTGGTGGATTCTCCAGGATATTGATTTTTTTTTTTTTTTTTTTTTTGCGTATCCTTTTACAGGACTTAGCTGTCAACAGCAGCATCTTTCAGCTGTCTGTTGATCTCTTGGCAAGATTACGCTCAGTAGTTTGCCATTGCTTTCTGAGCGGCCGGCTCAGTATCCGCAAGTCACGAGCGGGGGTCGAACCACCTCAGTTCTCGCTCCGCTGCGAGACTCTGCGTGATAAACGGGATTACAGAGAGAAAGTGTTGTAACCCCACAGCCAGAGAGACCGGCAGGATATTGATAGGGCTAAAATATTATAATGTAGGTGTTGACTCTCTTCACTCCAGGGACGACACTTTAAAGGAGGACACGACAATAAACAGCAGGAAAGTGCCCGTCCATCATCTCATCTTTTTCTTCTTGTACCTTGCTGTGTCTAGGTGCAGCATAAACAGCAGAAGAGTGCCCGTTTATGGGCCTCAAGTGCCCGCTTATGGGCCTCATATGTAGATATTCCCATGGGCTCTATTATTCCCTCTGTCCGTCGTTTACATGACCGGCCTCTTCCTCTGGTTTTATTTATTCTGTACATCATTGCTTATTGTAGCATATTGTTAGTTGGTAACCTGGTCATATGGCCGAACCATTTAACTTGCAGTTGTCTAATGAAATATAGCGAAATTGGAGTTCTTTAATGATGTAATTTGCCATTTATTCTTCTTCTACGTTCTGTTCTTCACGCGGGGTTGTTACTGTCTCTGTTGGGCTGGATTTTTTTTTTACATATTATGTCTATTCAGATTATGAACAATAGGGGGGTGGGTGGGGGAGGGAGGCCACAACCTTGTCGTACTCCGCATCTTTTGGTGAAAGGTTCTGAGTGTCTTCTGTTTGTTCTTAGCTTGCATTAACTGTGGTTATATAAGCTTCTACATAAGTTTGTTAGATGTGTACTCATTCCACATATGTTAAGAATTCTCTCTCTCTCTCTCTCTCTCTCTCTCTCTCTCTCTCTCTCTCTCTCTCTCTCTCTATCCCCCCCCCCCCCCCCCCCCCCATCTTGCCAACTGTCACCAAGGTCTCCAGTTTATTTCTTCTCATAAAGTGTCCAAAAAATCTTGACCGCCCACATTGAATTTCTCATACACGGTTGCGGCAGAATTGTCGTCATTGACGCCCACACAACACCAAACTAAGTCCTGGCATTGTCCGTGATGTTATCCCTGGTGGTCGGGAGTCACATCGATTATTTCAGTGATGGATTTAATGATTCAGACACGACCAGGCCAGTTCCCGACAAAACAAACAAGGCAGCAGACGGAGACAGACAGCAGACGGCACCAGATTGAGGGAGTGGCGTGTCCTGGTTACGGCGCGGTCATGGCCGTAGCGCGGGTGTTTTTGTTTTGTGGGGGTGGAAATTTATTCATCGCCGAGGTCAACAGCGGTCAGGTAGGTCAGGGATGGAGAATTTGAGCTAAATCTGGGATATATTATGTAATGTTTGGATATTGATTTACACTTAGAGAAGGTCAATGTTGGAAACGTAATAGAGGATATGGCAGCCGCAGTAGAGGAGAGACTAGCACGTATGCCTTTGCCTCGTGGTCCTAGGTTCGAATCCCCTCCCAGACGAAGTTTTGTTGTACTGATCTCAACTACCAGGCTGACGCGGCCTAAACCTGGTACCAGAAAATGTCATGCCAAGTGAAGCCGACCGATGCGACTGTGACAGTATCACACATCTGCTGCCGATTTAATCTAATTATATGCGGTTAACGACTTAGCCGAAATGATACTAGCGCTCGCTTTTATACTTCCGGTTCGTTGATGACGACGTAGACCAGTGTTTCCCAATGTGGGGCCCACGCCCCACAGGGGGGCAATTTGATTGTTAAGGGGGGCAATTCGAAAATGGAAGAAATAGGCTGGATATAACAAAACGGGCTGACTTGAGACCGAAATTAACTAAATTGGAACCTGACATAAAATCCCTTTGCAGCAAGCATCAAGCGCAAGGATATCACTACATTTAAATAATTACTAATAATTAAAATAATATAGAAAGATCTTTCATTAAAATTATTTTGTACTTGAATCTCAGTTCTCCACTATCCATCCATCCATCATGTGCCATGCCGGTAAGCGTGGGCGGTCATGTTCTGCCATCTCACTCGATCACCAGAGTCGTGGATCAGCTCCGTGTTTCTGTCTCGACCATGCCACAAGGCCAAGCCATCCAGGTACTTGCTTCTAGGTCTTCCCCTTGGTCTGTTCCCCTCGATCTTACCAGTTGTCACCAAGTTCTCCAGATCATTTCTTCTCATAACATGCCCAAAAAATTGTGACTGTCTACGTCAAATGTCTCTAATCAGTTTACGATCTTCATTTGTTTCTTGAAGAACTTGTTCATTGGTCTTTCTGGCTGTCCATGGTATTCTTTGCATTTTCCTCAGCAACCACATTTCTACAGCCATCACAGGGTATTCAGCCTGACTGCTCATTGTCCAAGCTTCTCATCCATATAAAAGTACAGGTTCTATGTAGCATCTCAACACTCTTTTTCTCGTTTCAATTGACATCTTTTTATTGGTCAGTATGTTTTTCATCTTGCTAAAGGCTACTTTTGCCATGGCGATTCTTGTTCTAATCTCTTCAAGGCATCTCCCATTAGATGTTATTACTGTTCCGAGATAATTGTACCTATTCACTTGTTGAAGAATATTCCCATTTACTTGTATATTACATTGTGGTATTTCGTTCTTCCTAGTGACGACTATAATCTGTGTCTTTTTACAATTTAATTCTAACCCTAGTTGTTCACTGTGTGTAACAACCGCATCTACTAAATTTTGCAGGTCCTGTTCATTGTCTGCAATCAAGACTGTATCATCTGTGTCATAGTCTTGCTCGTATCTAGATAACTAAACTTGGGTTCATACAGGCAACAATAAATCTGGTTGTTATGAGATCGAAGATTTATTGTATTCTCATATACAGTATGCGTTGGCGCAGTGGGTAAACAGACCCGCGCTATATTACATCTGTCAAATAGGAAACATCACACACATAAGTATCATTTAACAGTCTAGCAAACTATCTAGCCTATGTCTATATATCTATTGATATCTATAGAGTCCCTCAAAGGCAGGCCCTGTTGCCTCTCTCAAGTCCATTCGTCCTCTGCCGGTCTCCGCGTGTCCTAACCCGACACGGGCGGTAACTCTGTCCGAGTTCCTCGTGGACCCCGCATTAGGCGGGCCACATCAGTGTCCACGGAATCATGGACTTGGTGACCACCTTCTATCTAGCAGGTTCTAGCTTACTTGGGTCCTGCTCGACTCAATGGTTTCCCTTGGGCTGGAATTGCAGCCCTTTACTAGATATATATACGTGAGGCGGTGACAGGATCCCCCCTCCCCCGTGACCTGATTTGTTGTTGGGAATTAGATCCGTTCTAATTCTGTCACCGACTCACCTACAGTTGGTGTTGTAGTTTGGTGGATAGTAACCTGGCAACCTACCTATTAGCACTAAAAACTCATGTATTCTACCATACAACACTTGTCTGATTTGGTGCAGAGATCCCTGTCTCTCGTGTGCTTAATTATGCTTATCAGACCGAAGTTCCATGGCATTTTAGTAGTTGTATTTACAACTTGCCCTTCTCATAGTACCCAAAATGGTACCCAGACAAATAACCCCTATATAATAGAGGGTTAACAAGACCGAAGTCTTGGCTAAATAAGTACACCTTCAAATCTTGATCTAAGTGTGTATTTCTATACACTTTTACTCCCGTATGTTATATAATGCTAAATATGTAGTTACCTTGTTGTTTTTATCCCCCTCATACTACAAGTGTCCCTGTTGGCTTGTTAGTGTGTTCAACTAATAAGATGATGTTTCTAATAAAGTGACTGTATTTTAACTTGATAGTGTTGAGTTTTAAGGTTTGTGTACTGTGTATGCTGAACGTGTGGCGTATTTCCAAGCGTCACGAGTTGGGATAACCTCAATCATGAACTACTGCACTGTGTGCAATACATGAAAAGGCATTCCAAGTAGTGGTGCTTAGATGTATCCTAACTGCTAAACTAAGTATATTAACTCACTATTAAACTAAGTACTACACATGTATTCACAAATTAGACAAGTCATACAATTTACATGAAAGACGCAGACAAATTAAAATAAATACGGTTTGCGTACAATTTGTCCGCCAAGTGTATCGTTCTCTCATTTAATCCATTCACACAGTCATTCACTCACTTTTGATTAAAAATAGTATTTGGTTAAAATATATAATTAAAGTTGAGGTAAGTGTTATTGCCCTTAGAAAAAATGGGCTAGGCGATATTTGCCCTTTAAGTAAATACGTACTTCTTGTACGATGAATGACAAATGGGTTACAATTTAAATAGAGACAATTGTATAGGACGGTTCTCTAGCTTAGGAATGGTACCGCCTGTAATATTAATGTCGAATATGTACAAATTACAGGTGAATACAATTTATATACAACAATAATGGAAATACATATTTAATCCTAAACTAATTAATTACTTAAATCCAACGATGATGTGCGCGTAGTACTCCTGTCGCTAGCGTGGTATGCCATGAATGGTCAAGCTAGTATGGATCTCTATTGAGTGTTGTCGTCGATGTCATTCTGTTTCGGCTCTTAGTAAAGTTACGTAGTAACAGCAAGTATGGCATGTTCTTAATGTCCTATATAACGAGTTCGTACAGAATTCGGAGTTAGTTCGTTGGTTGATCTTATTGGTTGAGACAAACACAGTTACTGTTTCTTGCTGGAATCGTTCTAGCGCTTAGGCACTTGATGGTATAGTTCTTAAAGTAACGTATCATGTTTTTGGGTGTCGTAATTCAACTAATCACTGAGAGTACTCTAGCAGGTGTAGAGTTCCACTGTAATATGCAACCGACTAAAAGTATCACAGTTTATAGTATGGCTAATGGTCGATGTGATCAGAGTCATTCTACTGGCGCATTCACTTGTCGTGACAAAAGGTCAGCCACAATGTTGTCGGTGCCTCTGATGTGGCGGATTTCGAAGTCGAAATCTTGAAGTAGAAGACACCATCTTTGTAGCCGATGGTTTTTCGGCGACCCCTGGTTAAGGACTAATAATGGCGAACTGTCAGTGAGGACCACAAAGTGACTCCCTAAGAGGAACTTTGATAATCTCAATATACAAAACACTAGGCTCAGACACTCCAATTCAACTGTGGCATACTGAGTCTCAGCCTTCTTTAATTTGCGGCTTACATAGAGAATTGGGTGTTTTATGCCATCCATTTCCTGCATCAAGCATCCTCCTATTGCGATAGCGCTCGCATCTGTGGTCAAAATAAAGGGTAAATTAATGTTGGGTAATCGTAAGACTGGTGGATTAGAAAAAATATGTTTCAATTTACACATTGCATCATCTAAGCTGGTACTTTTACAAATTTTTGATGGATGATTTTTAGTTAACATATCAGAAAAGACTGAGGTTAATTCTGCCCAATGTGGAATAAATTTCGAATAATAGTTAATCAGACCTAGTAAACTTCTAACTTGCTTCTTTGTGGTAGGTACTTCTAGCTTAAGGATCTTGGAAACAATTTTATCATCAGTCAACAATTTTCCTTCAGAAATTCTATGTCCAAGGAAGTCTATTTGTGTATAACCTATTTCAACCTTGGAAGGTTTGATAGTAAGTCCAAAAAGAGAGATTTGGTGGAAGACTTGTTTAAGGGTGAGTAAGTGAGAAGTCATATCAGAAGAATGGATGCATATATCATCAATATAAGCAACTACGTCATTAATTCCGTCGTCAGTCATGATTGGTACAGGGATTTCCATGTTGTCCACGTCTGTCTGATTTATCACAGATGCCACTGTTTGTACATTGTCTTCAATGTCATTGTCGTCGTCGTTTTTGTCGTCACATTTGTTGTCGTTGTCGATATCACAGATTGTCGGTAATGTCCATATGTCTTCGTCGTTTTCGTCGTCGTAAGAGTGTGTCGTTAACGATGCTTCGTTTGTCGAGGTGTCATTTTGTTGAGAAATTGTCGTTTCGTCTCCGTCGCCAGTTCGTTGAGTCAGCTCATTTGTCTCATTGTCTCGTCTAACATAATATGGTGTCAACATATTTCCATGGGATAATTGCAAGTTTCTATTTAAAGAGAATACAGTAGGGTTATTCCCCTTGTTGACCAGTTTCTGACATATAACACAAGTTGCACAAAAGGTTTTAATATCCTGGTCAAACTTTGGCCAATAAAACTGGGTCAGGATAATAGCATTGGTCATTTCGTATGTCATATGACCTCCAAAAGGGGAGTCATGGGCTATTTTTAAAACTTTGTTTCGAAGTGCTTGTGGTAGCACTATTTGCTGTGTCGTGGTCTGGTTTGTTGTGTAAAATCTAGTTAAGATGTTATCCTGTAGCCTAAATGTCCACGATGCGTTCTTTGTTAATTTTGGCTTAAGGCCTACTAACTTAAAGTATGGTGCTAGTGTAGGGTCATTTTTCTGTTCATTACCAAAAGTGATGTTAGTTGAGTTTGGCGCTACTATTTCTAATGATTCCTGTAGTTGGTAGGTGTTGGTTGTGTGGGTTGTCTGTCGTGTTATTGTGTTTGTGTGTTGTGTGTTTTGTTGCACATTTACAGGTTCGGTACTTGGTAGTTTGGTCGCATCCTCAATTCGAGGTTTTAATTCGGTCGTATCGTTTCTTGATTCGACCGCCCCTGCATTGTACACCTCGGTAAATTCTTCCTGAATTACCTCAGTGGTTGTCTCCCTTGGTCTTTTGGCAGATTGAGACAAGCAAGAATGGTATTTCTCTTTTGTGTCGCTATTTCTGTGGTGGATACCGTGTTTTTGCTCCCACCTTTTTATTTCTCTTTTAGAGCATGGATGTAAGTTGGGTAAATTACCAAGTATAATATCCGCGACGGGATTTTCAAGGATAGCACACAATACTCGCCCCGATATGAACGGCGTTTGAATTTCGACCAAAGCAAGGGGGTATTTCTCTTTTGTACCTGAAAATGTGCGACACGTCACATGTTTGTCTGTGTAGTCATTAGCGTCTATTAATGTCTTCCTCACACCACAGAGAGTTGCGCCGGAATCACGAATTAACGTGCCCTTTTTGTTGTTAACAAACCCTGTATAAAAAACTAGCTTGCCTGTAGATGATAAGGCAGCGTTAGCTATTTCATTTGCAATTGGGATTATGTGACCACAATGTAGTGTTGTGTCACGTTGGAACTTTGTACAGGTGTTGCAATTACTGTCTGTTATGGTGTTTATGACGTGTACAGCATTCCCAAGCTCGCTCTCATTGTCGTGTTGATTTTCACATTCATTTAGTGACTCAAGCTCTTCGTCAGTCGACGTTTCTACTAATGCCGCATTGGCCTGTTTCAATAACTTTCGGCCTTGACAATCTTTATTATAGTGACCCCAGCTATTGCAGAAATAACATTTAATTACTCTGTGGTAAGCCATGCGTTTAGCTGTTTGCTTCTCTACCATCTTTTTGAGGTGTTCAGGGTAGGCGGGTGATTTGTCACACATACCGTAACTGTCGTGATGAGCATTGCAATATTGGCACCTTACTACTTTACCGACATTGGATCGTGGTTTAAATCTGCTCTGTGATTGTTTGGAGTATTTGGTGTTCACTACTGCAGCTGCTGTATCATTGTGACTTATATTATGTTGAAAAATATCCCTGTTTGCTGTAAAAAATGCATTTCCTTTCGCCTCGATTTCCTGAATGCTCTTACAATCCATTTGTTTTAAGAACTTGGCAAAAGGTGTAGGAATGGTGCTAACTATTTTATCTATTATAATTAGTTCCTTAAGTTTATCATGGCTATTGTTGGTTTTAGCCGAGTTAATCCATTTTGTGCATATGTCTTGGACTGTACTGACATAATCTATGAAGGTTTGGTTTGGTTGTGGAGATAATTTGGCAAATTGTTGTTGGTAACCTGCAGTGTCTAAAGAAAAATGTTGGAGAATGCGTTGTTTTAGGTACTCATAGTCTTTTCGCATTTCCTGTGGTATTGTTTCTATTACTTTCAGTGGTTCAAGAGCCAAATTCCTCATTAGAATAAATGCCCAATCTGATTTACTGATTTTATGGTGAGACATGAGACACTCAAAATTTTCTAAATAAGCGGAGATGGAATCTCCAGAACAGAAAGCCTTAACGAGACCTTTATATTTATTATATTTTTGTTCCTCTTCTTTGCTCTTTAACTTATTTATTGATATTTCGGCGTTGGACTCCATTTCCATCTGTTTTAATTTTATTTGTGTTTCGGCATTCAATTGGGCCTGTTTGGCCGCCGCCTCGAGCTCCAGCTGTTTTTCCTGAGCCTGCATCTGCATTTTCTTTTCCTCTGCTTGCATCTGCATCTGCAGTTTCTTTTCATCGGCTTCGATTTGCAATTTCTTTTCCTCTGCTTGCATCTGCATCTGCAGTTTCTTTTCATCGGCTTCGATTTGTAGTTTCCTTTCCTCTCGTTCTATCGCTCTTTCTTCACGGGCAATGTTTTCTGCGTGTGTTTTCTGTGCCCATTCTGACAATTTCTCTTCTTTATAACCTAACTTTATTCCTTGCTCAATGCATTTATCTAAGGTAGACATTTTGTGTTTCACTTGTTTGTAATATTCCTAAAATTAAATCCCTTAGAAAAAATGTAGTGTAGTCGAAAATTTGGTTAACTCCCTTACTTATTAATGTGTAAATCAAAATGCAAGGTTATGTTGGTGAAAAGTTCATGAATATGCAACCAAATCAATATGAAACAACATAATACATTGATGAAACATGAGAAGTACAGCTTAGAAGTACAATGAGTATGAGGTGAAACTTAGCTCTGAATTTTGAAGCTCCTCGCTGTTATCTTGCACTCTCGTTATTGTTGGAAAGGTTTCATCGGTTGGGCGCGGCACTTGTTGCGGAACAATCTGCTCGTGGAGCGAGAAAACATTAGTGACTGTCACAAAAAACAAATGTCAAAATAGTAACATGTAAAAAAAAAAAAAAAAATCTTTACAGAATCAAAATAAAGAGGCGCTGTGGAGGCAATGGTGAGACATTGCCGAGGGACTCAGATTAATTCTATTTTATCGCTAGATAGCTACTAGTTCTATGTAAATTTACAACGTTAACAATTTCTTTGATTTAACAAATCAATGTGTTATCAAAAATCAATGTTTTATCAACAATCAATGTAATATGATTAAATAATTACTTTTACATGGCATTTAACAGGTTTTTAAGAAACATTCTATGCCAAAACCGGAAAACTAGCCCCCAAAAAGCCTGTCATAGTCTTGCTCGTATCTAGATAACTAAACTTGGGTTCATACAGGCAACAATAAATCTGGTTGTTATGAGATCGAAGATTTATTGTATTCTCATATACAGTATGCGTTGGCGCAGTGGGTAAACAGACCCGCGCTATATTACATCTGTCAAATAGGAAACATCACACACATAAGTATCATTTAACAGTCTAGCAAACTATCTAGCCTATGTCTATATATCTATTGATATCTATAGAGTCCCTCAAAGGCAGGCCCTGTTGCCTCTCTCAAGTCCATTCGTCCTCTGCCGGTCTCCGCGTGTCCTAACCCGACACGGGCGGTAACTCTGTCCGAGTTCCTCGTGGACCCCGCATTAGGCGGGCCACATCAGTGTCCACGGAATCATGGACTTGGTGACCACCTTCTATCTAGCAGGTTCTAGCTTACTTGGGTCCTGCTCGACTCAATGGTTTCCCTTGGGCTGGAATTGCAGCCCTTTACTAGATATATATACGTGAGGCGGTGACAATCTGCATATCTAATGTTATTGATGCATCGTCCCCCAATGTTGATTCTTCCATATCTTCTGTATTTCTGAAAATACTTTCACTGTACAGGGAAAACAGATCTGGAGACATTACACATCCCTGTCTCACACCTCTCTTAATAGGCTGATATTGGCTTACTTCACTATCAACTCTTATGGCAGCTTATTGTTTCCAATATATGTTTTTTACAAGTCCAGGGTCTTTTCCATCAATCTGTAGATCCTCAAGCATCCTTATCATGTTGACATGTCTCATTTTATCGAAAGCCTTTGTGTAGTCAATAAAACAAAGGTGTAGATCTTTGTTTACTTCTATAGAACGTTCGATTACGGTTCTCAGTATATACACAGCATTTACTGTACCCTTGCCTTCTACAAACCCACATTGTTCTCCTATTTCAGTTTGTATTTTCTTCCTAACTCTTTGCATGATAATTCTTAGCAAAATCTTCGTGATGTGACTCATTATACTAATTGTTCTATGTTGATCACATTCCAAGGCTCCGGATTTATTATTATTATTATTATTATTATTATTATTATTATTATTATTATTATTATTATTATTATTATTATATGTTTTGAAAACTTACTTACTGTGTTTGCTCAATAATTTCCTAGCGATTATCGGTCCATTGGCTAGGATTGGGTGCATTTGCTGCTCCCCCCCCCCCCAGTAGTGCGCCTGGTCTGGTCGGGGGCCGGGATGATCAAATAAACACCCATCACATATCTTCACCTTAGATGTGGGCCTGGTGGGCCACTATGGACAATAGCTCACAGTGAGACTAAGGGTCGACACAAAAAAGGGGGAGGCGGGGGAACCAGCTTGTCTGGGGTAACCGCCAACCTCTCGCGCCTCCCCCCCCCCCCAAATAAAAAAAAAAAACCCACAACAATTCACCCAACACAACCGACACACAGCTCTGGTCCCTCTGGAAACCGCGAGTCCTTCTAAAGAAAAAAAAAATATTCAAGTTTCTTTGATGAACATTTAAATTTTTGAATATTAACAATGATGCATATGTTGGGGGGGGGGGGGGGGAATACGAATTTTAGAAAGGCTTGGGTGGGGCATAGCACAAAAAAGGTTGGGAAACACTGACGTAGACGGTTCAATCGGCATTAAGTTTGTCTTAACCGTTGACTTCTCGCTGAGATAGCAATGGCAAACTACTGGACGTAGAAATTGCCTAGAAAATGAACCTGGGGTTGATTGCAACGTCCTAACATTTTCTTTTTAAATACCATATACCCAATTGATATTTAGGCCTCAGAGAGGGACTTTTATTTTTCAAAGGACACGGACAATTAAAAACAAATGGCACGTACCTGGGCTAGCAACAGGAGTTGACCGAGCTTCGAAGGACACTCATTTTTTAGGGTAGCGGGGTAGGGGTATCCCCTATCAAAGGAGAAGTAAGGTGCCTCCTTCCCTCTGCTAGCCTACGGGACACCCTTGGGCAAGGTGGAGTACCCGTTTAGCCCCCCGATCAGGGTTACGTGAAGCCATGGGTGCAGGTGGTGGATGAAGATGGAGAGCAGCCGACAGATAGTTGTGGGTTATGGTCTCCAGCTTCACGACGGCAGGCAGAGGATTTCTTTTATGTGGGAAACAATGACTACGGTCATTGACCAGTATGGTCACTGCTAAGAAGGAAAACAATGGTAAACAGATACCAAGAAAATTATGTTTTGCGATATCATCTAAAATGAAAATTGTAAACTAATTAGAGAAATTAGACGTCGACAGTCAACATTTTTTGGTCACATGAGAAGACATAAATTGGAGGACTTGGTGACAACTGGCAAGATCAAGGGTAAGAGAATAAGGGGAGGGCAGAGAAGTAAATACCTGGATGACTTGGCCACGTTGTATGGTCCAGACAAAAACACTGAGCTGATCCACGGCTCTGGTGATCGAGTGAGATGGCAAAACATGACTGGCCATGCTTACCGGCATGGCACATGATGATGATGATGTTTTGTCCCGGTGAGGACATCATTTGAAAGTGATAAGATTTAATCCAGTTTGTAAAGCTGAATGTTTCTGTCGTCTGATGTGAAAGATTTAATCCAGTTTGTAAAGCTGAATGTTTCTGTCGTCTGATGTGAAAGATTTAATCCAGTTTATAAAGCTGAATGTTTCTGTTGTCTGATGTGACAAGATTTAATCCAGTTTGTAAAGATGAATGTTTCTGTTTTCTGATATGAAAGATTTAATCCAGTTTGCAAAGCTGAATGTTTCTGTCGTCTGATGTGAAAGATTTAATCCAGTTTGCAAAGCTGCATGTTTCTGTTGTCTGATGTGACAAGATTTAATCCAGTTTGTAAAGATGAATGTTTCTGTTTTCTGATATGGAAGATTTAATCCAGTTTGCAAAGCTGAATGTTTCTGTCGTCTGATGTGAAAGATTTAATCCAGTTTGTAAAGCTGAATGTTTCTGTTGTCTGATGTGACAAGATTTAATCCAGTTTGTAAAGATGAATGTTTCTGTTTTCTGATATGAAAGATTTAATCCAGTTTGCAAAGCTGAATGTTTCTGTCGTCTGATGTGAAAGATTTAATCCAGTTTGTAAAGCTGAATGTTTCTGTTGTCTGATGTGACAAGATTTAATCCAGTTTGTAAAGTTGAATGTTTCTGTTTTCTGATGTAAAAGATGTAATCCAGTTTGCAAAGTTGAATGTTTCTGTCGTCTGATGTGAAAGATGTAAAGTTGAATGTTTCTGTCGTCTGATGTGAAAGGTTTAATCCAGTTTGTAAAGCTGAATGTTTCTGTCGTCTGATGTGAAAGATGTAAAGTTGAATGTTTCTGTCGTCTGATGTGAAAGATGTAAAGTTGAATGTTTCTGTTGTCTGATGTGAAAGGTTTAATCCAGTTTGTAAAGCTGAATGTTTCTGTTGTCTGATGTGACAAGATTTAATCCAGTTTGTAAAGATGAATGTTTCTGTTTTCTGATATGAAAGATTTAATCCAGTTTGCAAAGCTGAATGTTTCTGTCGTCTGATGTGAAAGATTTAATCCAGTTTGTAAAGCTGAATGTTTCTGTTGTCTGATGTGACAAGATTTAATCCAGTTTGTAAAGATGAATGTTTCTGTTTTCTGATATGAAAGATTTAATCCAGTTTGCAAAGCTGAATGTTTCTGTCGTCTGATGTGAAAGATTTAATCCAGTTTGTAAAGCTGAATGTTTCTGTTGTCTGATGTAAAAGATGTAATCCAGTTTGCAAAGTTGAATGTTTCTGTCGTCTGATGTGAAAGATGTAAAGTTGAATGTTTCTGGCGTGTGATGAGAAAGGTTTAATCCAGTTTGTAAAGATGAATGTTTCTTTTTTCTGATATGAAAGATTTAATCCAGTTTGCAAAGCTGAATGTTTCTGTCGTCTGATGTGAAGGATTTAATCCAGTTTGTAAAGCTGAATGTTTCTGTTGTCTGATGTGACAAGATTTAATCCAGTTTGTAAAGTTGAATGTTTCTGTTTTCTGATGTAAAAGATGTAATCCAGTTTGCAAAGTTGAATGTTTATGTCGTCTGATGTGAAAAATGTGAAGTTGAATGTTTCTGTCGTCTGATGTGAAAGGTTTAATCCAGTTTGTAAAGCTGAATGTTTCTGTCGTCTGATGTGAAAGGTTTAATCCAGTTTGTAAAGCTGAATGTTTCTGTCGTCTGATGTGAAAGGTTTAATCCAGTTTGTAAAGCTGAATGTTTCTGTCGTCTGATGTGAAAGGTTTAATCCAGTTTGTAAAGCTGAATGTTTCTGTCGTCTGATGTAAAAGGTTTAATCCAGTTTGTAAAGCTGAATGTTTCTGTCGTCTGATGTGAAAGATGTAAAGTTGAATGTTTCTGTCGTCTGATGTGAAAGATGTAAAGTTGAATGTTTCTGTTGTCTGATGTGAAAGGTTTAATCCAGTTTGTAAAGCTGAATGTTTCTGTCGTCTGATGTGAAAGATTTAATCCATTTTGTAAAGCTGAATGTTTCTGTTGTCTGATGTGAAAGATTTAATCCAGTTTGTAAAGCTGAATGTTTCTGTCGTCTGATGTGAAAGATTTAATCCATTTTGTAAAGCTGAATGTTTCTGTTGTCTGATGTGAAAAATTTAATCCAGTTTGTAAAGCTGAATGTTTCTGTTGTCTGATGTGACAAGATTTAATCCAGTTTGTAAAGTTGAATGTTTCTGTCTGATGTGACAAGATTTAATCTAGTTTGCAAATTTGCATGTTTCTGTTGTCTGATGTAACAAGGTTTAATTCAACTTTGGCTGTCTAATTCCCTGTTCGTTGTCCAGTCTTCCACGCCATACACTATTGTTGTTTTCTAATACTAACCTTTGACCTGTCGTCTTTGGAAACCCAGACAATGTGCATGTGGACTGAAGGGACTCGATGATGTAATGACCTTGTTATGAGTGACCTTGCTACAAAATATGTACAAGCCCATTACGTGGGAGTTTGGGAGTGGGGGGATTTTTATGTTCAGGATGTAAGGGGTAAGTTTGCGTGAAATCGGAGAAAGTTTGAGCGTTAGTGGTAACACTGGTATACTTTTAAAAATACTGCTGCTGCTGCTGCTGCTGCTAAAACAACAACAATTACTACTACTACTACTACTACTACTACTACTACTACTACTACTACTACTACTACTACTACTACTACTACTACTACTACTACTACTACTACTACTACTACTACTACAGTACTATGATCACCACGCCCATATCCGCGACTTCTACCATCATCACCGCCACCTCTCCCAAATCCACACAAGAACAACCTGCTACCTGCCTGTAGTAACTAAACATCGGGGAAGAAAACCGTTCCACTCACACCAGCTCGCAACATTAACTATGACGCATTCAAGGAGGACTTGAGACATGTGTCCTGGCCGACTGTCGCCATATTCGCCTCTATTTTCATCTTGTCAATAAAGTCTTTGTTCTAGTTCATCCGCCGTCCTCCTTCCCCTCTGACTCCTTCAGCGCTGACCACGGACACATCCGAGAGACATTCACAACCGCCGAGTGCTCGCCGAGTGCTCGCCGAGTGCAGGATCCCAGCATGCCTTGCGCCAATGTAGTGTCTCATCCGTCGAGACAAGGTCACACTAACCTTGGTCTTTCCACGCCATACATTAGAAGGAGGGGTGGGGGTGGGGTGAGAAGAGATGAAGATCGGGAGGAGGGAAAGAAGGGACAGAAGAGACGAGGGACGGATGAGAAAGAAGAGGGAGAGAAGAAATGAGGGTAGGGGAAGAGAAGGGAGTAAAGAGATGAGGAGAGGAGGGAGAGAAGAGATGAGGGACGGGGGAGAAAAAGGAAGGACACTAGAGATGAGGACCTGGAAGGGGGAAGAGAAATGAAAGAAGAGATGAGGACCGGGATGGGGTGGGGGGGGGGAGAATAGATGAGGAATCTACCCACAAAAGTATATCTATAGTAACTGGGTGCTATGGAATTCGTGCACGGAAAGGCCATTTTGAAGCACGTGTAATGATCGGGGCACGTGATCTCTGATTTATTTCTTATCACAACGTGACTGAAAAATTGTGACTGTCTATGTCTAATCAAATGGCAGGAGATTGGGACGTGTGTGAAGTTATCGGTATACATGGACATGATTCTTGAATGACTACACAAATAAATAAATACAATGAAGAAAGAAAGAAAGAACGACAGAAAGAAAGAAAGAAAGAAAGAAAGAAAGAAAGAAAGAAAGGAAAGAAAGAAAGAAAGAAAGAAAGAAAGAAGTGTTAGTTGTGTGCTTTGTTTGTTCGTTATATCAGACATTCACATCCCCCGGGAAGGTTAACCCGGTCAACAAATGCCCGCAGAAGTCGGATGTGTCAGCCTAACGGCGCAAGAACGCAGCTCTGCTGTAAACAGGTACAACGCAATCACATCCGACAAAAAAACTCCGGATGAACGCAGAAGAAGAAGAAGAAGAAGAAGAAGAAGAAGAAGAAGAAGAAGAAGAAGAAGAAGAAGACATTCACATCTGAAAATGACGAGTCGAATTCATATCGGAAAGCACATGCAGCCATGAGGACTGACTTGGAGTCTTGCAGAAACAAATATATATATATATATTCATTGGCACCTTTCCGTCTTGACAGACGATAGTTTGGTACATTGTGCTTCAAAAAGGCTTAATAACTGTCATATGGCAATAACTACGATCCATGGCGGTGGCGAGTGTGGCTGGTAAGGCCAATTCTTGCTGCAAATGTTTGCCCACAGTAGGTGCATGTGAAAACATGGTCATTTCCACCATTTTGCACCATCTTACGTCTCTCACGCTCTGTGTGTGCTTTATCTGCAATCATTTTCTCCTTTGTCTTTATTCCATTTCTGATAGTTGCCCTCCATGCAACACGTTCAGCGGCGACGTGCTCCCATTGTGCATTATCAATGCCTGTATCAATCATGTCCCGCTTACACACATCTTTGTATCGTAGTAGAGGCCGACCCTGAGATCTCTTACCCATCTGTAATTCACCAAAAAAGATGTCCTTTGGTATTCTACCATCATCCATCCTCCTAACGTGTCCTATCCATCTAAGTCTACGAAGACTGAGCATGGAATACACCGTCACACAACCTGATCTTTCCAATACTTCAGTATTTGTGATTTTGTCTTGCCACTTAATACCAAGTATTCTTCGCAGACACCGCATATGAAAGTTGTTTAAACGTTTCTCTTGGCGTGAGTAAGTTGTCCAGGTTTCACTGCCATAAGGAAGAGTACTAAGGACACAGGCTTGGTAGACGAGGACTTTTGTTTTGGCAGTAAGCTTCCTGTTCTCCCAGACTCTTTTTGCTAACATGTTCATTGTTGTTGCTGCCTTGCCAATCCTGATGTTGATTTCCTGATCGAGGGATAATTTGCTATTTACCTCTGATCCTAGATATGTAAAATGGTCTACTATCTCCAGTTCGGCGTCGTCAATAAAGATTGATGGTACACTATGTGCACCTTGTGACATAATCTGTGTCTTCTTTTTGTTAATTGTTAAACCAAATTCAGAACAAGCATTGGAGAATGCAGATAGTAGATGTTGTAATTCTACCTCAGAGTGGGTCGTAATCGCAGCATCATCCGCAAAAAGCAACTCTCTGATTAGTACCCTGCTAATTTTGGTCTTGGCCTTCAATCTCTGAGCATTATAGAGGCCACCATCTTAGCGTGAGTGAATGTATATACCGTCATCCTGATCACGAAAGGCATATTTCAGTAGATGTGAAAAGTATACCCCAAAGAGGGTGGGGGCTAGTACACAACCTTGCTTAACTCCACTCTTTATTTCAAACTCTTCTGAAGTTGAGCCATCAAACTTGATTATATCCTTCATGCCTGTGTGGAACGATTCCACAATGGATAGAAGAGTTGGTGGGCAGCCAATCTTCTTTAGTGCTTTGAACAGACCCTCACGACTGACCAAATCGAATGCCTTTGTGAGGTCGATGAAGGCAATAAACAGTGGCTGATTTTGTTCCCGGCATTTTTCTTGCATCTGTCGCAATGAGAATATCATATCAATGGTAGACCGGTTCTGACGGAAGCCGCACTGTGATTCGGGGTAGACTTGATCTCCCAGGACTTGAAGTCTGCGCAGGACAATTCTGGCAAATACTTTCCCAACAATACACAGAAGTGAGATACCCCTATAGTTGTTGCAGTCGCTCCGATCTCCCTTGTTCTTGTACAACGTTATGATGTTTGAATCTTTGAAATCCTGTGGGACTTGTCCTTCTCGCCAGCATAGCTCTATTAGCAGGAGGATCTGTAGAGCGAGGGTGTCTTGCCCACTCCTGATCACCTCTATTGGAATACCATCCTTACCTGGAGCCTTGCCAGATGCAATCTCATTTATAGCACACTTAACTTCTGTTATAGTGGGAAGTGTGTCCAGGTGGTCAAGAGTTGGCAGGGCCTCTATGGCGTTGAGGGCATCGTCCGCCAGCTTGGTCTCACTTGAGTAAAGCTCTAAATAGTGCTCGACCCATCTATCCATTTGCTGTTTCTTATCAGTGATGATTTCTCCAGTCAAGGATTTCAGCGGTGCACTTCTTATGATCATTGGACCACAGGCTTTCTTTATCCCTTCATACATGCTTCTGATGTTTCCCTTATCACTTGCGATTTGAATGGACTCACATAACTTGATCCAATAGTCATTCGCACACTGCCTGGCAGCCTTTTGTACATCCTTCCTAGCTTGCTTCAGCTCACTCAGAGTGTTACGCGTTGGTCTTTCCTTGTTTCTTAAGAGAGCTATCTTCTTTTTATCAATCAAGGGCTGCAGTATCTGGCTGTTTGCCGCAAACCAGTCCTGCCTCTTATGATCCACAGTGCCGTAAACCCCTACCGCTGTTTTATAAATAGTTTCCTTAAGTTTACTCCAGTTATCATTTACTATACAATTTTCTGATGTATCATTGAAAGCGTCCTCAAGTTGCTGTTGAAATTCAAAGCACTTTCCAGGATCATGAGTGTTAATAGGTAAGCGCCGCCTAACATTCGGCGCTGACAGAAAGCAGGTAGTACCGTCTACTGTCATACGGTAGCTCAGTCATATATATATATATATATATATATATATATATATATATATATATATATATATATATATATATATATATATATATATATATACGCGCGCACGCACACACACACAACTACAGTTCACGTTTAAGCTTTACTGCAGTTCTCCTTATTCTTGTTAACCATTGTCCACTCCCATGAACTGCTACTATGTATTTCACGTTTCGTCTTCGTAGTTCGTCAGATTTTTGTCGTTCATGTAGTTTTGTGTCGGTTTTTGTTTGTTTGTTTTCTGTGCTGACGAAGGCTTGGGCCGCAACGCCCAATTTGTTTCTTGTAATCGTGTTTTAGTAAAGCTCACAATTTACCTCTTGTTTTTTGGTGATTCATTCATACACAGTAACAGAGTTTGACTCCAATCACAGAGATTCCCACTTGGACTGTTCACCAGCAGGTGAAGCGAGCGGACTTACTCTCGACCGGAACTGGGAGGTTTCAATGCCCGTCTCGGTCTCACTCTTGACGAGCTTCACCGTCCCGCCGAGTCCTGGCAATGTTCACAAGAACCATTCATGTTTATGGCGCGAACGGTGAAGAAGAAGAAGAAGAAGAAGAAGAAGTAGAAGAAGAAGAAGCAGCAGCAGCAGCAGCAGCAGCAGCAGCAGCAGCAGCAGCAGCGAGGCGCTGTCGTCATTTGGAGACGACAGGTCCGAATCCCAGTCGGTAACTATAATAACTTGTAATTATTATATTGTCTAACGTGTCCTCTAGTCTCTACTTCTTTCATCTACTTCTGTGATTGCTAAACAACACATGTGTGTTTATTTATGAACTGTCTTAGTGGCCTCGAATGATTCCCCAATTGTTATCTCTACGGGGACGCAGAGGTGTTTCCAAGGCACCAGGGCCGGGTTATATACTGGCCAAGACCTATTGACGCGTCCTCGTCGAGCGTCCTGGGCAACAGGTCCCTTCCGGGTCCTGGCTAAAGTCAGTAGGATCACCGATTCCTCCGAAGTCGGAGAGTGTCTGCCTGTACGGCGAGGAACCACCAGTCTGCACACCAATAAGCCAGACATGGGACAACGGATACTCACGCAAACCTCAGGTTCTGTATGACATCACACTGATATTGGACAACAGGATGCCTTCATCCGACATACAGGACATCGCGTTGGAGCTCAAGCCAACGAACACAAGCAAGCAAGCAAGTAATCTCTACGGAGTTCCTTCTCCTCTCCAAACTCAGAAACCAGTGGGGGTGTACACAACCGGTGCTGAAGCCTCACATCCGCGGGCTGGCATATTTGGGTATATTCTGTTCATGATTCAGCAAGGACAAACAGATGTCATACTGGCAATGTCCCCTACACGGGTTGAAGGTATTTAGTTGCCAACAGTCAGCAGTCATAAACCCAAAGGGAAAAATTGTTTCCAAGGAGATTTCGACCGCAAGTCACGTGACACAATCATGGCTGTTGAAAAGCGCATAGAGCAAACCGAAACGCCGTGCGCAGACAAACTGTTATAGAAAAACCGAAAAAATAGTAATTAAAAAAAATATAAGATATAAAGATATATATATATATATATATATATATATATATATATATATATATATATATATATATATATATATATATATATATATCTTATAAAAAAAATAAGAAAAAATAAGCATAATAACAGTCACTTTTCTATTCTTTGAAGTGGTGATTGGTAAATGGTGTCTAGCCCCATAATTTTATGGACCAATTAGTACGAATAAACCAAACTGTACGAATAATGTCGGCAATATCACACCGGTTTTATTCTTTATTTTTATGCTTTCCGGCATGGCACATGATTGATTGATTGATTGATTGATTGATTTATTCAAAATTTGCAAGAGCATGTACAAAGAAAGTCTAAAGAAAGTCAACCTAATGAATGTCAAAGTATGACACATTGACTTCTAAGGTAAAGCTGTGTATATATAGGTGTGAATAAGTCTCCACGAAGGAGGAACGAAATTGAAAACACTAATACTCCCCATTTTGGATTTGGTAGATCTGACTCAGAAAAACAACTCTACACGGATTTATTGACACATGGATCCAGACATAAAATGGATAATGATAAATCGTCGGTGCGCGTGCTGTCTAAATTTAATTTCACGCAATCCGATGAGAAATTCAACATTTAACGTCCATTGTTAGACCGGCAGCTTTATTTAGAAACTAGTCACCTGGGCTGGGCACGTGATCTCCAGCATGGAAAGGCCATTTTGAAGCACGTGTCATGATCGGGGCACGTGATCTTTAACTGCGGTTCTGCTGTTAGGACAGGTTTTCACATCCGCTGGTGGTACAATAGGACAGATCAATACGTTGGCAGGTATTGATGGGCAGTCATACGATACATAGGTGAGCAAGTAGGAATCTGGGGACAAAGGAGACAACAGAAAAAGAACGTACGCATATGAGATGAGGTTTTAGTTTACGTGTTCATAATTGTGGCTTCACACATTGGGGTTCAGACTTATAGAGAGCCGAATTCCCGAGAACAGAGGTGCATCGACGCGCACGATCTGACGACTCCAACGTTCGTCCCTGGATTGGCTAATTTAATTAAGATGGCAACAGGGGACAGTGGTGAGCGTCAGTAGTCCTGGGATTTGGGAATAACTTATGTAATGATGATGATGGCGGTGGGGCGATGATGATGATGAGGATGATGATGTGGATGATGATGAGAACACGACACGATGGATTGACAAGCTTATGTTTGGGAGTACATTTCGGGTGTTGACTGGTATTAGTATGCTTGAGAGCGACCTCTAACTGATGTTTTTTTTTTCTTTTCACTAGAGACATTCATAAAAAAAGGAGCAGCAGTCTGTAATCCGTGTTTTGATCAGTGAAGGGGTGAAACCTATAGCAATTCATCGGGGAATGAAGGTCCAGTATGGTGATGCATTCCTGGCAGTCCAGCTGGTGTATGAGGGAAGTGGGAAGTTTCAAAACAGCACTTCTGTGACAAACTTTTCGGTTCGATGAAGAGGTACAGCAAGTGGAGCATGAGTGGTTACACACGACACCAAGAGCATGTATTTGTCTACAGGAATCCAAGCCCTTTATTGGCGCTGGAGGACTTGCATTGAACGCTGTGACAACTGCAGCGAAAAGCGATACTGTTGTTCTTTACTTTCTCAGAATATATTCAAAAAAAAAAGAAAACATAACATTTAAGGTTTTCATTTGAAGTCCGCTCGTAATATAAATAAAGGTTGGTTGCATGTCCTTTACAGGACGTAGCAGTCAACTCAACCATTATTTGGCTGTTTGTGATTCCTGGGCAAATTTACATTCAGTAGTTTGCCATTGATTTCTGAGCTCCCAAATCGCGGGTATGTGGGATTACGAATTGCATTCGCAAACCCTGCGCTACATAGTCGGCAAATAATAAACAAAAATGTAAATATAATACATACTAAATACATGCATAACAATATACATATAATACATACTGCATACATACACAAAATACAACATAAATAACTGGACTAAAATATTGACTTCTTGTCCTTGACTTGGGGATGTAAATTACAAGTACATCAGAAGTTGGAGTGGGTCGCCTGATGGCGAAGGACATCGGTGATAACAAAAGCAAAAACCAGTCCAGTTCACTCCCCAGCAGTGACGACTACCAGAAGTAGTAATACGGGTATGGGCTAAGCTTGAGTTCAAGCGAACGCATACAAACAAATTAAATAATAATAATAACATAAATAATAATAATAGATATGATTAATACATAAATAATAGTATAAATAGAATACGTATTAAATATATAAACAAAGCAATAGACACAATACATACTTATATATATATATATATATATATATATATATATATATATATATATATATATATATATATATATATATATATATATATACTAGCTGACCCTGCCCGGCTTCGCCCAGACCCTGGTGGGGAGCATCTAATTTAATTCATATAAGTAGTCATATAAGTTCTCGTTCCCGTTACCGACTGTCTGTCTGTCTGTCTGTCTGTCTGTCTGTCTGTCTGTCTGTCTGTCTGTCTGTCTGACCCGGCCCGGCATTTCCCAGCTCCTGATGTGGAGCATCTCATTTAATTCATATAAGTAGTCATATAAGTTCCCGTTCCCGACTGTCGATCTGTCTGTCTATCTGTCTGCCTGACCCTGTCCGGCTTCATTAAATTCATACAACAAAAAAAGTAACTTAAAAGAACGTTCTTCTACACACCATCCATTATTTTTAATGAAAACTCTTTCTAATCACCTGCATGACTACAGTAACTTCTTAAGCAAAAAAAGATGAGTTACAATGTTATGCATTGTGCATCATTTTTATGAAAACTTTGAAAATGCCTTACAGATTGTATCATTATTTATTATAACTCATATGCCGGTACATAACTATGGACAAAGAGTTTATAAATCTTTGAAAACGATGCCACAATATGACTATAAGTTATACAGAAAAGTTATGCCCCTTGAAATAACTTTTACAGAGTTAGGTCCCCTGAAATATATGAAATTATGATGAAAAATGAAAAATGAAATAATACTGAGTAAGCAGGCGATTTCACACTAACAAAATATCACAGTTGTCAGCTCTGGAATGAAAGGAAGGCGTGTAGAAAATTTCATCTCAATCGGATGGGCCGTTCGCGAACAAATAAAGGCCATACGGACAGAGATACATAAATACATACAGAGATACATACGCACAAGTCTTTTTTATATATAAGACTAGCTGACCCTGCCCGGCTTCGCCCAGACCCTGGTGGGGAGCATCTCATTTAATTCATATAAGTAGTCATATAAGTTCTCGTTCCCGTTACCGACTGTCTGTCTGTCTGTCTGTCTGTCTGTCTGTCTGTCTGTCTGTCTGTCTGTCTGTCTGTCTGTCTGACCCGGCCCGGCATTTCCCAGCTCCTGATGTGGAGCATCTCATTTAATTCATATAAGTAGTCATATAAGTTCCCGTTCCCGACTGTCTATCTGTCTGTCTATCTGTCTGCCTGACCCTGTCCGGCTTCATTAAATTCATACAACAAAAAAAGTAACTTAAAAGAACGTTCTTCTACACACCATCCATTATTTTTAATGAAAACTCTTTCTAATCACCTGCATGACTACAGTAACTTCTTAAGCAAAAAAAGATGAGTTACAATGTTATGCATTGTGCATCATTTTTATGAAAACTTTGAAAATGCCTTACAGATTGTATCATTATTTATTATAACTCATATGCCGGTACATAACTATGGACAAAGAGTTTATAAATCTTTGAAAACGATGCCACAATATGACTATAAGTTATACAGAAAAGTTATGCCCCTTGAAATAACTTTTACAGAGTTAGGTCCCCTGAAATATATGAAATTATGATGAAAAATGAAAAATGAAATAATACTGAGTAAGCAGGCGATTTCACACTAACAAAATATCACAGTTGTCAGCTCTGGAATGAAAGGAAAGCGTGTAGAAAATTTCATCTCAATCGGATGGGCCGTTCGCGAACAAATAAAGGCCATACGGACAGAGATACATAAATACATACAGAGATACATACGCACAAGTCTTTTTTATATATAAGATAATACAAACTAACTGCATAAAGAAACATATGAATACAATGATACTAAATACATAAACAAACATATAAATATAATACATACTACACACATAAACAAAACTATAAATACAATACACACTAAATACATAAACGCAAGTATAAATACAATACAAACTAAATACATAAACGCAAATATAAATACAACACAAACACGCGCGCGCGCGCACACACACACACACACGATTTAATCTGTCACGAACGCTTCTAACCATCAGACCCAAAGGTTGCCCTCCAGTTCATTACGAGTAAACCCCTAGCTTTGGCATAATCTATTATATCAAATAGAGTCCTTGAGAAATTGCACAAAAGCACAGATTTTGTTTCTGCGCTCGTCGTCATCCGTAAACATCCAACTTCCTGCTACATTGCCCTACATATCTCCTTCCTTTAATTGCCGCCATTTTCATGTAGTAAACAAACCAGGATTTCTCCCAACCCCCGCTACGATTCATTCTCTTCTTTATTTTCTTTAAAGAAGAGTCACTCGGGTTTGATATGTGGTAGTTTCGGTTTTCATAATGTGTGTGTGTGTGTGTGTGTGTTTGTGTGTGTGTGTGTGTGTGTGTGTGTGTGTGTGTGTGTGTGTGAGTGTGTGTGTGTGAGAGAGAGCAGTCATCATCATCATCATGTGCCGCGCCATCTTGTCTCGGCGTTCTTGCCTCTTCACAGATCTCCGTCTTTGGTGTTCTGGATCAACTCTGCTGAGGATACTCCTCCTTGCCATCTTCGCAGTCCATCCAGTATAATCTTGTTGGGTCTGTCACTGCCTCTTTTCTCTCACTGTTGATTCCGGTCATCGTAATGTTCTCTAATGTGTCTCTCTTCATCACATGATCAAAGAAATATGTTTGTCTCTTTATTAAAGGGGCATATGAGGTTCTACTTTCATTAGACAGTCGTTGTTATTTACTCTGACAGTCCAAGGTATTCGCAACATTCGTACCAGGAGCGAAATTTCCGTTGCCTCAAAGCTCTCCCTAATTTGTCTATTCAGGTTCCATAATTCACTTCCATACAGCAAAACAAGTTCTATATAGCATCTCAGCACTTTCTTTCTTACATTCAACGATAATAACTTATTGCATAAGATACTTTTTTATTTTCTGAAATGCAACTTTTGCTTGACCTATTCTGCTCTTAATCTCTGTCGTGCATCTTCCATCTGATGGTATAATTGCCCCTATTAAATTTATCAACTTGGTTAAGCATTTTCCCTTCGACTGTTATCTCACATGTATTTGTCAGCTGTTGCTGTACTTGTGCTCACGAGCGTTTTGGTGATGGCGAGTTGAGTCAGGAACCGACATCACAGCCTGTCGCGCATCTTGCTACTGAGCCTCATTCTGCTCCAGGCAGCTATTTTAACTCTTCTCTGTCCCCTGTCGTGTACCCGTGCTACAAAACATCATGCTGCCACAGACAGGTAGTATGTTAACTCTTATCGGTCAATATATAAAATCTACCCCACCTGTCTTGCGCCCTTGTGACAGAACCTCATTCTGTCCCAGGCAGCTATTATATTAACTCTTATCTTTCCTCTGTCATACACCTTATTACTGAACCTCATTATGTCCCAGACTACTGTGTTATCTCTTATCTGCCCATGTTCCGTATCGTTGTTACTAAACCTAATTCTACCACAGATTGTGCATATTGTCAACTATTATCTGTCCTTTGTCCTTCACACTTGTGACCGAACCTCATGCTGCCACAGACAGCTATAGTCTTATCTCTTATAGGTCGATACATAAAATCTACTTCATTTATCCTGTGGCCTTGTGACCGAACCTCATGCTGCCACAGACAGACTATTATATTAACTCTTATCATGTCCATACATTTATAACAATAACGCGACAAATACAGCGTGACCAGAAAGAGTTAAGAATGGTGTTGACTACGAGGTAACCAAGTAACGCATGGTACGTTGTTCAGCGTCTAATTAGTTCACTTGTTGAGTAAAAACAGTTCACTGGATGTACTTAACTGGATGTCACAACCAACCCCATCATGTACTGGCTTTTTGTGATTTTCTAGACAAATTTACGTTCAATAGATTACCCCACGGAGCAGAATAGGACAAGCAAAAACTGCATTCTATCAAATGAAGAACGTTGTGTGCAATAAGTCAGTATCCCTGCAAGTTAGAAAGAGAGTTCTTGCATGTAACATAGAACAAATTTTAACACACGGCTGCGAATCCTGGACACTTAGTAAACAATCCATTGTAGCCTTGGAGGTGTGGTTTTATAGAAGAATTCTGAAAATTAATTCGACAGCCAAAATGAGCAATCAGGACGTTTTAAGGGAAGCTGAGTCACAAAGAAAACTTATCACAAACATCAGAAAGAGGCAGTCCTCGTTTTTTGGCCACGTTATGAGAAGACAAAAACTGGAACATGCTGTGACAACAGAAAAGATTTGAGAAAAGAGAGATAGAGGAAGACTACGTGAGAAGATTCTTGACAGTCCTGTGTCATGGCATGGAAGGGAGTCAACAAATTAATCCATGACGTCGGGGATCGTAATTTGTGAAGAGGCCTGATCGCCCACGCCAGCTGGCAAGGCACTGGATGATGAGGTTACTATTGCTATCCGAACTGCCGACGCTCATACTATTGTGAAAATTAACGCAATGGAATCTGCCCCAAAATCGCCCAGGCTGACTTCGAAAACCGTATGTCGGGATTGCGAAACGCTCACTAGCCTTGAGCTACAGACGCCGACTCCTGGTAGGCTGGATTACTAAGCTGGACAGTTCTGCCACGGCAGCGACAGTTTCTGCCTACACTCATTGATGTCCAGTTGCCGAAGGATGTTGCACCCGGCCCTCCTTATGTCTCGACCTCATCCGAGAAGGCTATGTTCTGATCCACTACGTCAGAATCAGTTCTCGGGAGGGTTATTCGGTAAACAGCAACAAATCACAGCGATGATTGGTTTCACGCCTGTTTAAATCAGAGTCGCGCCTCTAAGTCTAAACCAGGTTTATTTAAGTCACAGGCGTTCCAGTACCCTTGTGCTTAAACGGATGACGCATGAGGAGTTCCATCCGCTCTTATTGTAGATGTTTGTGTCAACAAAACGATCAGATACTTGAATTAGGAATCTGAAGGTTGATGGATTTGGGGGGGGGGGGGGGGGGGGGCTGATGGCTTGCGTGGGTAATGGATTGGGGGGGGGGGTGGATCATGGATTGGTGGTTGAGATTGGTGGAATTGAGGATTTGTGGTTGGGAGTGGGAAGATTTATTGGTTGGGGAATTGGTGGAGTGGAAGATTTGAAACAGGGAGAATCTGTATGACACTTGATATTAGTCATTAGCTCTCTTATCTGCCTCTTTTAACAATATGTAGATGTTTCCAGCACGGTGCATAAACTCCGTGGCATCGACAAGGATCACAATGTGCGTATACCAGAATCACAATGTGTGTATACCAGAATCACACGCACAATGAGCAGTCCGTTGTGGGTAGGCTTTATTATATTGTAAAGAATATTTAACTGATTCAGTGCCAAACAAAACAGTAGGTTTAGACCAAACGTGGCAACAATCACATGCACAAGTAGCATAACCTAAAGTACCAGTCACTGAATGTACTGAGTCACATTGCGGAACATACCCCGAAAAGAAGCAAATAATATGATAACCCTTGTACGGCGATATATCGGCCATAAGTCCAAATGGGAAGTCCCATTTGGCGAAATACAATATTTCCGCACCCAGGCAGTTATAAGTAGACGACTGGTAGGTAGAAAAACACACCTGACGATCAGAAAAGACAAAGGACAATGGATTAGCAAGTAGGAAACTGACACCAAGGAACACGCCCTGTTCTTCTTCTTGCAGCTTTCGCCGGAAGTGCGTCACACCCAGCTACGCCCGTCAAAGGTCAGCGTGTCCTAGCTCGGTCTGCGTGTGTGTAAGACACACTTATTCAGTTTATTTTGTTCATTGCGTGTTCTAGTCAGGACGTCGCAGCAACCCCCATCATTATTGGCTGTTTGTGTTTTAATGGACAGTTTTACATTCAGTAGATTGGCATTGCTTTGTGAACGAGAAGTAAACGTTTAAGTGTAACTGACCGGCATCTGGCACGAACCCACTAGACAGCCATCAGACAAGAACATGTCAGCGCGTTATACCTATCAGACACGCCGACCTCTAGACTTACTGCAGGCGGTTAAACACGTTAACTGCATGTCCGTACAGTACGTCTCAATCAACCCCAACAGTTATTGACTCTTTGTGATTTTCTAGGAACGTTTACTTTTAGTATTTTGCCATTGCTTTCTCAACGGCTAACGCTCATATCCCCGTGAAAATCAACGCAAAGAGATCAGTTCCCAAATCGCCTGCAGCTGACATCGAGTCCGGTATGTCGGAATTGTGAAAATGTGTTCATTGCCCCTAAGTCAACACTCCAACCGAATTCCTGTGAAGACAAAAATGTCATTATGAATTTTTGTCGAGCCAAATTCAAATGAAATTACAGATGCCATTGTGAATAGTTGTCCAGGACGAATTGTGTAATGGGAAGAGGGATGTAGCTGAGAGATTTCTGTGTTAGCCTCTGGCTCAGATGTGTGCGGGTTCGAATCTCGGCACGGCGATGGGACTGTTGACACCAACCATTGAAACATTGAGCACATAAACATGGTGTGTTAGTTGGAAACACATGGAAACAACCGGAAGAATACTTGGAAACAACTGGGAAAACACATGGAAACAGAGGTGTAAGATATAAACACAGGTATAAGAAATAAATACAGGTGTAGTGATCTCTGATATGAAATGTTTGACAAGCAGAATGGTTGGATCTCGAAGTCTCACTCGGTTTGCAATACACTATCAAATAAAAATAAAAACGGTCATCTGTTGTCTATAGGATCTTGCGGGTAGGTCAGGGGGTCTTGAGCCAGAGGTATTAAGGCCTCCTGGCTTGTGCAGTCACCTTGAACTTTGCAGGTTAGGGGCTTCCCCCCGTCCCTCGCGTACCGAGAATTCGAACCTGGTTTCCCGAAGGATAACCCGGCATTTTTAGCTACTCAGCCAGCGTCCCCGTTGCAATATACTCATCATCAACGAATGCCATGCCGACTGGTGTAGGCGTTCATGACTCACCACAGATCTCGGTCTTTGGTTTTCTGAATCAACTCTGCCGTTGATATTCCTCCATGCCACCGTCACAATCCATCCAGCATCATTTCTCGTAGTCTGCCTCTGCCTCTCTTCCCCTCGATCTTTCCAGTTGTCACGATGTTCTCCAACGCCTCTCTTCTCATCACATGACCCCCCCCCCCCCCCTCTTCCTAAAAAAACGTTGTCTCTTTCTTATTGTTGTATGTAATGTTCTAGTTTCATTAGCCTCTTTCAGGCAATCGTTGTTAGTTACTTTGGCAGTCCAAGGAATTCGCAACATTCGTCTAAGGAATCACACCTCTGTTGCTTCCAATCTCTACCTAATTTGTTGCAATATACTAGACGGCAAAATGCAAAAAAAAAAAAAAAAAAAAAAACATAGATAGTAATGTTGTAAGAGTTAGCTCAAGTTCGTTTTATTACCGTTGTTATTTGATTCTGGCATATACTTTAGTCAAGGTGCTTGGGCATGTTATCTGGAGAGAGAAAAAAACTTGAAACCTTAGTGAAAACAGGTGTTAAAGGCTAGAAGGTTGTGAGGTTTTGTATTTGGGTTTTAGATAATTACAGAAGCACCAACAAGTGACTTTCCATAAAGTATAGATCTTTATAAAAGATACAGGTTTGTAACAGCAAGTCTTGTCTAGAGGTATTGATATGTAGTCTCGCAGAACCTTTGTAGAGAAACCATACAGAATTTGGCTCATCGAATACCCCCACTGTGAGAAATTAGACCTAAGTTTAAGATCAACACAGAATTATTATTAGATGATTCCTCCTACAGGTTATATAGAGATCTTGGCAGTTAGCCACAGCAACAAATGAAAGCAGTTCTTTCACTTATCCTGTTTACTGTGCTCTGGTCGCCCACCTCATGATTGATCTCTTTAATTAATTCAAGTGACACAAAACACTTGGAAAATGACCACATTGACAATTGGACCACTGTAATGAACATAAATAACACCAACTGCACTTTACACCAGTTGAACAAGTCAACCTGAGAAGATCTTGACAACAGTTGGACACACATTCACAAAGGAATGATCACACCAACAGATTAGACAAGTCATACATCATGGAAGATACTTGACAACATATACACAGGACTTCCACAATCTCTGAACTAACAACCACAGTAGAGGTAACAGTCACCATGAAGATGCTTGACAACAGTTGGACAATTCATCACAAAGTAATGTATTTCACCACAGTGCACAAGACAATCACAGAAACATGTCATCTCAAAACTGTGTTCTTCATACTATCTTTATTGATGTTTTATGAGGTCAAGTGAAGACCCAGGCTTCATTCATAATCGGCCAAAAAATCACATTTCAAAACATTTTAGTAATATGCAATAAAATTGACATTGATTATGAAAGAACCCAAATACCTCACCCAATTCCCCAAAGAAAACATCAACTTAAAACAAACCCTCCTCCTTCATCTCACTACTTCAGAAAATCATCCTACACCACAGACCATTTTATGCTTAAGTCCTTCCCTAAACTGTCACTGAGGAAAACATGATAACTTATAGCCATAGTCATGGGGCAAGTATAAGGAGACACTGCCATACTGATCCTTGAACCTCTTTTAGCACCTATGAAGGTGTTGGGAATGTTTCAGGTGGCCATTCTCCCCACAATGTTTTTCCAGTTCATGCTAATTCCTGCTGTAACAAGTCTATGAAAATGGACAGCATTTACTTCCTAAGGGCGAGTAGACTGTTCATGAAGTTGACACCTAGGACTTTGTTCTACTCCTCCTGTAGAGGAAGTTCTAAGAAACAAATATGTCCCAGCCTTCTTCCTTCTGCCAGTCTCTCCCGCAGGTTTCTGATGGTACTGATCTACACCACAGTTAATGCACAATCCAGATTGTGAATTTGCTCTAATTTTTATTCTTCTGTTAAGCTTTCCAGCCAGTATTAAGTTGGAATACTCCTCAAGATATGGTTTTGAGAAGAATGATGGTAAACTCCAAGTTCACAATTGATGTTCACCCTTGGCCAATAGATGCATGCTGAAATTCAGGTGATCTCTCACTCCTAAGATTTCTTCCAGAATGTTTCTTGAAGATAGAGCTTGGAACATTGATAAATGGAGAGTATCCCTGTTATAGTTTTTTATAAAACTTTTCTTCCAGGCAATCTGTATCTGCCAGGTTATGTGAATACAGGCTGAGTGTGTGCAACCTGGGTTTATGTGTTATTTTTTCTTGGAGAGTCCATCTTATAAGTATAAGCTATATTGAAGGTTAGAGCTCAGGACTTCCCTGGAGTTGTCCTGTTAATTGAAGGCCTCTCCATCCTCCTCATTCTGAGATGCAGAAACTACATCTTAAAGATGGATTTTGGGCACGTTATGATCACTGCATCGTTGACACATCCTATCGAGATGGAATCAAAGCTTCGACTGGCGGGCTAATTAATTATGCCTAGATAATAGCGTTACTCGCCCAAGGATCAACCAATCACTATGGGTCACCACCGTTCATCCCCTTTCTCCCGATCTCGAAGTTTCTAAGTTATTCTTAGACCAAGTTATCAAGACGGCTTACGTTATTTAATTGTTTTAATATTGAGAAATGTAAATGGACTGGGGATGCGAACGTCTGGAGCCATTATGTTACAAAGGTCAACTTCAGTTCACCGGGTTTCATCCCATATGGCTCGGTCTCTTTCCGCAGGGCGACCTATCGAAAGTGTTGCACAAAGCACGAACTCCGCAGCTCCAACGACGACCCCCAGGAGTCTCCGAGAAAAATGTACTCGTGAGCCGAACGCCATAGAGAACCCAATCGAACCGACAGCCTTGGAAGCGCGAGCCGGCGACGTGACCTCCTCGCTACGCAGACTCCCTGGGAAACTGTGTGACAACTGGCGAATTTTATGGTAAAGGAGCAAGAGGGAGACAACGGCCTGGACGACTCGGCCATGCCACATAATCGGGACAAGAAGACAGACATCCGAGACCCTGGTGACTGCGTAAGATGGCGTTTCATAACCACCTACACTTATCGAAGTAAGACATGTTTATATTTTATTCTTTTGCTATCGTTCGCTTTGAACTCAAGCGTAGTCCATAATACCACTTTTAGCAGCACTGACTGGATTTGTGTAATAATGTTTACTGTCGTTTTATTATTATACTACTGAAGAAGAAAGTAATGCACCGAAGCGTTTAGCATGCCTGTATGTGTTTTTACTGCAAGATCAATAAATAAACACGTCGCTATACTTTCTATTTCACCATTGCTTTTTATCTGCCATAAAAACATGAACATAAAGGTAATAAACAAGACGGATCAATGTCCTTACCGGCCTGACCTGCGAAGGGGCACAGAACTGGGTTTATGGTGCCAGATCTGGGTGGTGATACAGCAGTGGCCTCTCGTGAGATGTCCGCCCTCGTGTTTTCTGTAGCGGCATGCGCTCATTGCTCAATGATATATGTTGCTGCTGTGGAAGTGCTTGGTTTATTGTTTATGTCGGCGTGATTCCTGATTCTCTTGCGTCATATTTGGCGGCAATGTGAGTCACCGAGTCACGGAATCACTGAGTCATGAGCCACAGAGTCATGGAGTCACGGAGTCATGGATTCACGGATTCACGGATTCATGGATTCGCGGAGTCATAGATTCACAGAGTCATGGATTCACAGAGTCATGAACTCACGGAGGCATGGATTCACGGAGGCATTGAGTTATTGAATCTTGGAGTGATTAATTCGTAGAGTCATTGACTTACGGAGTCACAGAGTCACTGAGTTATGGAGTTACGAAGTCAAGGAGTCATTGAGTCACTGAGTCATTGCGTCACAGAGCTATGGAGTTATGGATCTCTCTCATAGTCCTACTTTTAATAAGACGAGTTATGGATTTCGGAAAATTTCGGATTTAGTAATTTACACATGTGAACTCTCATCGTGTTTGCGTAGTATTGGTGGTGGTGGTGGTGGTGGTGGTAGTAGTGGTAATGGTAATAATAGTGGTAATGGTAATACTAGTGGTAGTAGTGGTAATGGTAATAATAGTGGTAGTAGTTGCATTGGGATTAGTAGTGGTGGTTTTGGTAGTACTACTAGTAGTAGTGGTAGTAGCTGTAGTAGTAGTAGTAGTAGTAGTAGTAGTAGTAGTAGTAGTAGTAGTAGTAGTAGTAGTAGTAGTAGCAGCAGCAGCAGTAGCAGCAGCAACAGCAGCAGCAGCAACAACAGTAGTAGTAGTAGTAGTAATAGTAGCAGCAGTAGCAGCAGCAGCAGTAGTCGTAGTAGTAGTAGTAGTAGTAGTAGTAGTACTAGTAGTAGTAGTAGTAGTAGTAGTAGTAGTAGTAGTAGTAGTAGTAGTAGTAGTAGTAGTAGTAGTAGTAGTAGTAGTAGTAGTAGTAGTATAAATGTACTGATAGCAGCCATAAAACAGGCACTGATGTTAGGATTACACAATCCCACATCGTTGTTTACACCATTGTGAGATGGGTTGATCAGCTCTCTTCCTCGCAAGCTTTCCTTCTTCCCCTTCTTCTTTTCTTCTTGTGAGAGAAGTACACCAGACCTAGTTATGCAGCTCTCTATTTTATAGCTCTTTTTCACACCTCTATTTTACAGCTCTCTTTATCACAGCACTCTTTTTCTCTTCATTTCATAGCTCTCTATTTCACAGCTCTATATTCCACAGCTCTCTATTTCACAGATCAGTGTGCTCCACTTCTCGTTTTTTTGGATGATTCATTCATTGCCCACATAAACATGCAAACATTCCAGACTGACCCCGCCTAGACAGATCCCACCCACGGTAACGGGGTCCATCTACTTGTGGGTAGGTTTTTCTTTCCCAACAATTTGCCATGGCAGTGGTTTCATGCATATTGTCGGTAGTTCCGGCAGACGTGTGATTGGTCACTTTAACACCTTGCGTACTGACTATAATATATAACTTGTTCGCCATTTTGCAAGAAGGGGAGTTAATCTGACCACACACGACTGCAGACAATTGTCTGATATCATTAGACAACAACCGCTTTAGTAACACTGTCTAGCTCTATATGCTGGGATTCGAACCCGGGATCGTTTGAATTCGAGGTGGAAACCATCATCACTAGCCACGCTGGTCCCCAAGCTTTTTATTCTCCTTCTGAAATCAACGCCTATTCAGTGACCTTGAGCTTTAGATCAATTTAGTTCACCGTCACGCTGATGACGTAATTGGGCAGGAGATGAGGAAAATAGCCGAACTACTCATCTCGGAGACTCCATGACTAACCGCTGTGTCAGACTACAGACGGCGATGCCGCCCGTGAGTCAAGGAAATCGATGTTGATGACAAAGCAGCCGGTACGCCGATGTAGAGCAGGCACAATCTGGGCTGCAGCGACAATATTAGGGCAATTATAAGTTTAAAACAATGTATCCCCTTAGTGAATTTAACACAGAAGCCGCAAACAATATGTTGCACGATTTATTGCCTGGCTTATTTCGCGGAATCTCGCCAGGTGCATATGGCAGCGTTATATATATATATATATATATATATATATATATATATATATATATATATATATATATATATATATATATATATATATATATATATATAAATACGGCGTGAATAAATGATTAATACTGAAGCTGAAACAATTAAATCGCCTAGTCACAGGTATTGTTTGAATGTAGAGCATCTATTGTCCCGATGGTAAATTCATATTCAAAGAGTTCGTTGTAAACTTGAAACTCATTGGCACCTTTCCGTCTTGACAGATGATAGTTTGGTACATTATGTTTCAAAAAGATATAATAGCTGCAACCCATGGCGGTGGCTGATAAGGCCAATTCGTGATGTAAATGTTTGTCCACGGTGGATGCATGTTAAAACATGGTCATTTCCACCATCATGCACCATCTTACGTCTCTCACGCTCTGTGTGTGCTTTATTTTCAATCATTTTCTCCTTTGCCTTTATTCCATTTCTGATATTTGCCCTCCATGGAACACGTTCTGCGCCGACTTGCTCCCAATGTGCATTATCAATGCCTGTATCAATCATGTCCCGCTTACACACATCTTTGTATCGTAGTAGAGGCCGACCCTGAGATCTCCAACCCATCTGTAATTCACCAAAAACTTTAAATTACCGTGGGAATAACAAATGCTCTACAATTTTAACTCGTTTTAGACACAACAAAATGCATTTTAAATTAATCATAATACTAAGATTTCTACATTTCTGGAATATTCAACATGTTTACTATTCTTATATTTTCCAAATATTTTCAATACATTTTCCAGATATGTTCAATACATTTTCCGTAGTTTCTCCCCATAATGTTCATATATTTCCCATATATTTGTCATATATTTTCCAGATATATTTCATACATTTCCAATATATTTCCCATATAATTTCAACAAGATGTAACACTGAAATCAAACATAAGCAAATAGTCCCCATGTCTCCTTTTGACACGTCTCTACATTCTTGACTGTCTCTGGATATACCGTCATTGTTTAATCAATATTTCTTGACTGTGTGAGAATCTTCTATGACTGTGTGAGAATCTTCTATGACTGTGTGGGAATCTTCCTTGACTGTGTGGGAATCTTCCTTGACTGTGAGAGAATCTTTCTTGGCTGTGTGAGAATCTTTTTTGACTAAGTGAAATCTTGTTGACTGTGTGAGAATCTTCCTTGATCACGTGAGAATCTTTATTGACTGTATGAGAATCTTTATTGACTGTGTGAGAATATTCTTGGCTGTGTGCGAATCTTGTTGACTGTATGAGAATCTTCCTTGACTGTGTGAGAATCTTTCAGGACTGTGTGAGAATCGTGTTGACTGTGTGAGGATCTTCCTTGATCCGATAAGAATCTTTATTGACTGTGTGAGAATATTTCATGACTGTGAAAGTACCTTTACTTACTGTGAATATTGTAAATATTTATTGACTGTCTGGGAATCTTCCATAATATATATGCACTCCCTGATTGTACAATAAATCTACCTTAATTCTGCTAATCCACATGCAAAAATCAGTCCAGAGCATTAGAAATAGTAGCACGTGAATAGACTACGCTGAAGTTCAAAGCAAGTGAAATCAAACGAATTCTTCTCTGATTGTTTGACTGTCAGTGAATATTCTGTGACTATCTGAAAATCTTCCTAGGGCAGTGGTTCCCAAACCACGGCCCGCGGCCCACTGGTGGCCCGCCAGCTGTAGAAAGTGGCACGCGAGGCCTCGTTATTTAATATGCAGAATATATTTTAATAATTTAAAAACTGCACTCGGTGCGCCCCGTCAGAGTGAGATAATTTACTCTGCTCGTGGTTGTTATGCTCAGATATTATCGAATGCGCTGTTAAGTTCGCAACGAAACGTTATGAGGGCACTGACTGCCTTTAAAGTTTTAGAATTTTATTGACCAAATTACTCGAGGCATGGTGTCCGCCTCGAGTGCTGGAAGTCCCGGGTTCAAGCACCGGTGAGGACCGGGATTTTTTTCACGTGGACTTCTAGTAATAACATTTTCCCCTGGATTCTGGGTAGTGAGATCGGACGCCCGTGTGTATTGTTGTGTACGTAAAAAATCCCTTGGCAGTTGAAAATCGAAAAAGAGGAGCCTAACGGCGCTGCCCGGGCAAAATTTCTAGTTAAAAAATCTACCCAAAGTATTTCAGGATCCTCGCCGGTGCTACGGAGTTCGTGCACTGAGCTGAGTTTCTCCAGGCTCAGGTTTGAGTTAGGAGGAGAACGGAGCACTTATGGGTTACAATTACATTTAAAGCACATATTCCTTTCTTTTGTCAGCATTTTTCAGTCTATTTGGAACAGTTAAGTAAAGGTAAGTGAAAGACAAAATTAACAAGAAATAGACACTCCTTCATGACGACCTCGCCTCACTGAAGAAAAAAGTGTACTTCGATGCACGGCCGACTGACCTCATTGTTCCCCAACAAAAGGTATTTTTGTTTGAGGCTAGTTCTGCTGAGCTTTGACCCGTGAGTGTTCACGTGCCGAGACGTGCATTGTCAACCAATGAGATTAGCTACATTAGAGGCGTCACAGTTTTACTGCCACCTTGAGTCAGTGCCCGTGTGTGCCAAGGTCAGATTTCGTCATCCAGGTTGTTATGAGAGTCAGATCGATAATGCCCTCGTTTGCTGCACTTCAGTACGTACAGTTTGAAAAATAGCATCACCTGGTAATTGCTCAGTACATAATTTTATAATCGATTATAATAGGCTGCACATTATATTGGAAACAAGCTGCCATAATAATTGATAAGGAAGTAGGTGAATATCAACTAATTAAGAGAGGTGCGCGACAGGGATGTGTAATGGCTCCTGATTCTTTTTGCCTATGTATAAAAACAATGTTGTATGTTCTTTGCAGGGTGTAGTATTTAACCACACCACAAGTTGATTTTCTAAGCAGAAGTTTGCCAGTGCTTTCTGAATGCTGAAGTCCAATTTAATCACTGTGCAGGGGTTTATGAAGAGCGGCTGGCGGAGTGGCTAGAATGTGGAGCTTTCCTTCAGGAGCCCTGTGTTCGGAGGCTCAGTAAAGTGTGGATTGTTTTTTTTTCTGACGGGGGCAAAATGAAAACGCTAACCTGCACAGTTCGTGGCGACTTCACTAGCCAGGCTCAAGACACCCCTGCCCTACAACCAAAGGTACTATAGACAGTAGATGACAGATGACAGTAGGGATTGATCCAGCTACTCTGCCATCAAAGCAATGGAAGCTTCAAAGATATAGTGTGGGAGTCTCTGTGGCGAAGTGGTCAAGCCGTTTGACTCGTGCTCCGAAGGTTGTGAGTTCGATTCCGGGCCGCGTCCTTCGGTTTACGAGTTAAATGTTTCGGAGACTCCTGTGGGTTGTCGCTAAAAGCTACGGAGTTCGTGCTTTGTGCGACGCTTTCCGTGCTGCGGAAAGAGACCGAGCCATATGGGATAAAACCCGGTGCAATGAAGTCGACCCTGTCGACTTTTAAGCGACTTTAAGCGAAGCTTCAAAGATATAGTGTTCTTACCCTCTCAGATACGTCGACTGCTTTTTGGGGCATATATAGTGAAAATATGAGAAATATAAAAGATATGAAAGGAAATACCCACTGGAGGACATGCTAACAACAATATAAGATATGCAGATGATACAGTACTATTTTCAGACAGCTGTCAGCGGTCCTCACGATTAATCCGTGCGGCACAGACGAACGAATGAACTTTATTTTCAAAGGGTCACAATTTGGGGACGCAGGCCCGTCTTACATGCAGCCCTTCTAATCACTCATCTTTCATACATCAATTATCTACTGTGCATGTTACATTCACATAGGGAAAAAATCATATTGTCAAATAAATGTTGTGAACATGAACAATGCATATTACCATGTTATGAGACAGGCAGGCAGGCTGACACACACATACACACACACACACACACATGCATAAACACATACATACATACCTGCATACATACTTAATACTGACATCATTTACACTAACTCTCAAAGTTACGAACCCATTCAATAACACACAAATACACACCCCCTCGCATACACATATACTCACAATAACAAACTAACTAACAAACGTTTACTTATACATACTCTCTCTCTCTCTCTCTCTCTCTCTCTCTCTCTCTCTCTCTCTCTCTCTCTCCCCATCTCTCTCTTTTTCCATCTCTCTCCATTTCTCTCTCTTTCTCCGTCTCTCTCTTTATCTCTCTCTCTCTCTCTCTTTATCTCTCTCTCTTTCCACCTCTCTCTCCATCTCTTACTTTCTCCACCTTTCCCTCTTTCTCCATCTCACTCTCTCTCTCTCTCTCTCTCTCTCTCTTTCTCCATCTCTCTCTTTCTTCATCTCTCTCTCTTATCTTCTTCTTCTTCTTCTTCTTCTTCTTCTTCTTCTTCTTCTTCTTCTTCTTCTTCTTCTTCTTCTTCTTCTTCTTCTTCTTCTTCTTCTTCTTCTTTTGCGTTCGTCTGGAATGTTGTTTTAGACGTACTTGCGTTGTGCCTGTTTACAGCAGAGCTGCGATATTTGAACCTTGGGGCCGACACATCCGACTTCTGCGGACATTTGTTGACCGGGTTACCCTTCCCGGGGGTTTCTTAGGACGTTAGACTCTCACTGTTGTGGTGTTATCTACCATCCTAGCTGGCCCATATAGAACAGCCAAGGACATCCTGGTCAGCCCTCAAGGGAAGGCAGGGGCAGACCATGGGCATTCTCTACCATCCAAGGAGACTTCCATACTTGCAGAGCCGACACACAGCGCTCTGGTACTGGGCTCACCCAAGGAATCGTCACGTCCTGCACATGGCTGCTTAGCCTCACTTCCGTATATTGGGCCTTCCGTTCACCATAGGCTGTTCCTCCGGAAACCAGAAGAATGCAGTCTGCAGATGACATCCACACAGTGAGCTTTTGATTCAGACTTTCCACGTAATTTGATTTGCTATTCTCTCTCTCTCTCTCTCTCTCTCTCTCTCTCTCTCTCTCTCTCTCTATATATATATATATATATATATATATATATATATATATATATATATATATATATATATATATATATATATATATATATCCATCTCTCTCTCTTTCTCCATTCCTCTATTTCTCAATCTCTCTCTTTATCCATCTCTTTATCTCTCTTTCTCCACTCCTCTCTTTCTCCATCTCTCTAACTTTCGCCACTCCTAACTTTCCCCATCTCTCTCTCCCCCACTCCTCTTTTTCAATCAATCTCTCTTTCTCAATCTGTCTCTGTCTCTGTCCATCTCTCTTTTTCCATCTCTATCACTTGTTCTCAATCTTTCTCTCAGTCTCCATCTCTCCCTCTCTCTCTCTCTCTCTCTCTCTCTCTCTCTCTCTCTCTCTCTCTCTTTCTTTTTTCTCAATCTCTCTCCCTTTCATTCTCTTTTCTTTGTCTCCCTCTTTCTCTGTCTCCATCTCTCTTTTGGCCTCAATCTCTCTCTATTTCTCCATCTCTCCCTGTCTCCATCTATCTTTCTTTCTCCAACTCTCTCCCCCTCTTTCTCCAGCTCTCTTTCGCCATGTCTGTCTTTCGTTCTATCCTTCTCTCTCTCTATTTCTCCATTTCTCTCTGTCTCCATCTTTCTCGTTTTCGATGTCTCTCCCCCTCTTTCTCCGTCTCGTATATAATCAGTGTCTCACCAAAGGCCACTTTCCATCAGCTCTCAAAATCGCTAAAGTGTACCCTCTTCTTAAATCTGGTTCATTGGACAATGGTCTCCCGAACAATTACAGACCCATTTCCTTACTATCATCACCATCTAAGCCACTAGAAAAACACATCCATAAAGTAACATTACAGTATTTAGTTCGCAACAAGCTTATTGTTGACAACCAATCAGGATTTCGACCAAAATATTCTTGCCATACGGCCCTAACAAACATGATAGAAAATTGGCACCAGAATATAAACAACAACAGTCTATGAGGAACTGTGTTTATTGATTTCAAGAAAGCATTTGATATGATAGACCATGTTATTTTAATTAAAAAACTGGAGACAATGAAAATTGGCCCTAATGTAGTCACTCTAATATCATCTTTTCTATCAAACAGAAAGCAAGTAGTATCACATAATAAATGTCTGTCTCATACCACTACCTTCAATATTGGAGTACCGCAAGGCTCTATTCTTGGCCCTCTATTGTTTGCCATATATATTAACGATCTACCTTTACATCTTTCGTCGTCCTGCGATCTATTTGCAGACGACTGTACAGTGTACACAAATGCTGAAAACTGTATTTTATTGGAGTCGTCTTTACAACAAGAATTAAATAATGTAGTTAGGTGGAGTTATTCAAACCGTATGCAAATTAACATCACTAAAACAAAATCAATGTTACTAACAACCAGACAAAGACTTCAAACTCTAAGCTCACACACATCACTTCAACTTCACATCGATAACATGCCAGTAGAAAGTGTAATTGAGCACAAAACATTAGGCATAATCAATGATAGAAACCTAACCTTTAATTCCCACGTTCAAGCGCTTATTAAACAAACAGCGAAAAAAGTCTACCAACTCACCAAAATTAAAAACTTCCTTGATGAGGACACAAGGAAACTATTCTATACTTCTCATATACAGACCCACTTTGACTACTGCTCTAAAATCTGGGACGGTTGTTCTAATTCAAACACCAAGCGACTTTACTCACTCCAGAAACGGGCCATGAGTCTAATTTATAACAAACATTTATCTGACAATCCTAGCCTGTATAAACGCCTTCAGTTACTACCACTCCGCAAACGCCTGCTTTTCAATAAAGCTAAACTAATTCACAAAATCCTGCATCGGAATGCCCCAAATTACCTTTGGCCATTGTTTAAATATAATGCTAGACACAGTAAACGTTTAAATATATTACACATTCCGAAGCCTAGGATTGACTTATACAAAACAAGCTTAACGTACTCTGCAGCTCAGCTGTGGAACAATCTTCCACAAGAAATCAAAGACATCACCAATCCCTATTCATATAATCGCAAATTATTCGAACACTATCTCAATACGGATTATCTTCCCCCTTAATAATAGAGATAATAATAATAATAACAACAAAACCCTAGTATAACAGCCAGTCCCCTTTTTGTAGGCCAGTATATTCCACATGGCTAATAACAAGTGTCAGACCATTATCTAATTTTACTGTGTCGTGTAGTTTTGATGTTCGCATTGTGTCCATGCCTTTATAATGCATATCTTTTTTATTGTTGCTGTTCTCTGTTAGCCTTGAATGATGTGTGAATGAAATAATGTATGAAAGAGAGTGAGAGAAGGGCAGAATGTTAGACGGGCCTGCGTGCCCAATTCTTAACCATTTGAAAATAAAGTTTGTTCGTTCGTTCGTTCGTTCGTTCTCTCTCTCTCTGTCTCTCTCTTTCTCTCTGTGCCTCCATCTCTCTCTCTCTCTTTTTCTCTATCTTTCTCTCTTTCTCCATCTCTCTCTCTCTCTCTCTCTCTCTCTCTCTCTCTCTCTCTCTCTCTTAGATGGAATCAGCAACCGGATTCTCCGTTGTGCTGCGCCAGTGATCTGTACATCACTAACCTATGTATATAATCAGTGTCTCACCAAAGGCCACTTTCCATCAGCTCTCAAAATCGCTAAAGTGTACCCTCTTCTTAAATCTGGTTCATTGGACAATGGTCTCCCGAACAATTACAGACCCATTTCCTTACTATCATCACTATCTAAGCCACTAGAAAAACACATCCATAAAGTAACATTACAGTATTTAGTTCGCAACAAGCTTATTGTTGATAGCCAATCAGGATTTCGACCAAAATATTCTTGCCATACAGCCCTAACAAACAAGATAGAAAATTGGCACCAGAATATAAACAACAACAGTCTATGTGGAACTGTGTTTATTGATTTCAAGAAAGCATTTGATATGATAGACCATGTTATTTTAATTAAAAAACTGGAGACAAAGAAAATTGGCCCTAATGTAGTCACTCTAATATAATCTTTTCTATCAAACAGAAAGAAGTAGTATCACATAATAAATCTCTGTCTCAAACCACTACCTTCAATATTGGAGTACCCCAAGGCTCTATTCTTGGCCCTCTATTATTTGCCATATATATTAACGATCTACCTTTGCATCTTTCGTCGTCCTGCGACAGTGTACACAAACGCTGAAAACTGTATTTTACTGGAGTCGTCTTTACAACAAGAATTAAATAATGTAGTTAGGTGGAGCTATTCAAACCGTATGCAAATTAACATCACTAAAACAAAAGCAATGTTATTAACAACCAGACAAAGACTTCAAACTCTAAGCTCACACACATTACTTCAACTTCACATCGATAACATGAAAGTAGAAAGTGTAATTGAGCACAAAACATTAGGCCTAATCATTGATAGAAACCTAACCTTTAATTCCCACGTTCAAGCGCTCATTAAACAAACAGCGAAAAAAATTTACCAACTCACCAAAATTAAAAACTTCCTTGATGAGGACACAAGGAAACTATTCTATACTTCTCATATACAAACACACCTTGACTACTGCTCTACAATCTGGGACGGTTGTTCTAATTCAAACACCAAGTGACTTTACTCACTCCAGAAACGGGCCATGAGTCTAATTTATAGCAAACATTTATCTGACAATCCTAGCCTGTATAAACGCCTTCAGTTACTACCATTCCGCAAATGCCTGCTTTTCAATAAATCTAAACTAATTCACAAAATCCTGCATCGGAGTGCCCCAAATTACCTTTCGCCATTGTTTAAATATAATGCTAGACACAGTAAACGTTTAAATATACTACACATTCCGAAGCCTAGGATTGACTTATACAAAACAACCTTAACGTACTCTGCAGCTCAGCTGTGGAACAATCTTCCACAAGAAATCAAAGACATCACCAATCCCTATTCATATAATCGCAAATTATTCGAACACTATCTCAATACGGATTACCTTCCCCCTTAATTATAGAGATAATAATAATAATAACAAAACCCTAGTATAACAGCCAGTCCCCTTTTGTAGGCCAGTATATTCCACATGGCTAATAACAAGTGTCAGACCATTATCTAATTTTACTGTGTCGTGTAGTTTTGATGTTCGCATTTTGCCCATGAATTTATAATGCATATCTTTTATATTGTTGCTGTTCTCTGTTAGCCTTGAATGATGTGTGAATGAAATAATGTATGAAAGAGAGTGATAGAAGGGCAGAATGTTAGACGGGCCTGCGTGCCCAATTCTTAACCCTTTGAAAATAAAGTTTGTTCGTTCGTTCGTTCGTTCTCTCTCTCTCTCTCTCTCTCTCTCTCTCTCTCTCTCTCTCTCTCTCTCTCTCTCTCTCTTTTTCTCCATCTCCCCCCTCTTTCTCTAGCTCTCTATTTCTCCATCGTTGTCTTACTTCTCTCTCTCTCTCTCTCTCTCTCTCTCTCTCTCTCTTCTCTATCTCTCTCTCTCTCTCTCTCTCTCTCTCTCTCTCTCTCTCTCTCTCTCTCTCAGTCACACATTCATACACGAACAGGATTTTCAGCGTTTAATGGATGCTGTTATTGTGCACGTTGATCAAGTGTGGTTAGAACTGAACTGAAAGAACACAAGAGATGACGGCCGCCTTCCAGGTATAGGGAATACCACAACGTAACATCCAAGTCAATGGGAATATTCTCAAACAGGTGAATCAGTAAAACCACCACGGAATAGTTATACCATATGTTAGTAGGTGCCTTGAAGGGTTTAGAACAATAGTGGATAAGGCAACATTAGCCTTTTGTAAAATAGAAAATGTAATCACCACTAAATACCAGTCAGCTGAAGTGAGAAACAAAGAGTGTTGTAGTGAGAGACAGAAAGAGTGTTGTAGTGAGGAAAAGAGTGTTATATTGAGAAAGAGAGTGGTGTATTATTATAGTGAGAAAAAGAGTGTTGTAGTGTGAGTAAGAGTGTTGAAGTTAGGAAAAGAGTGTTGAAGTAAGAAAAAGAGTGTTGTAGTGAGAAAAAGAATTTTGTAGTGAGAACAAGATTGTTGTAGTGAGTAAAAGAATCTAGTATTGCTATATGAAACCTATAGTTGTGTGCGCATGTAAAACGTGGATATAAGGAGAAAATGGAATAATGAAAACATACAATAGACTGCACAATTTATTGACTGGGATAATTGACACCATAAAACAAAACAATGAAGTCTTCAAACTGAAATGTACAACACATGTATTCCCACAGTAATGCACATTGTCTACAAGGGTAATTTTACAGTTGTTCTTTTTGTGTGCGTTCGCTCGTTTCTGAATACGTGCTACTACTTCTAGTGCAATGGATTGATAATTTACCTGTCCCGATTACCAGTGTCCCTCGCCATCAGGTGAACCCGCTTCGAATTAAGCGGTACTTGTGATTTACGTCCCGAAAGCAAGGACAAGAAGTCAACATTTTAGTCCAACTGACCGGTGTAGGTGTTTAACCCACTACCTCGGCATCAGCGCACCGGATTTTTAAGAATGAGTGCTCTTATCCATTCATCCACGCTAACCTCCATTTTACACTGACAGTCAAGTCTTGTTTATGTACACAACAACGCCTTAGCCATACAAATCGCTACTGTCTCAGCAAATCGTAACATTCGCCCATTCTGTTTGTTAAACAACACACGAAGCGGATTGTTTAAATTAATCAGTGCCCGGATTTCAGCAGCTGTTGCCCTATTGCGAAAGTGGGTAATTTTATGTCAGTAGGTTTTGTTGGACTGCGATAATCTCCTGTTATCATTCTGTCTATCCAGTTTGTTATCTGCTCTACGACTCCATTATTCAACTGCCTCTATGGTCTCCCAATGTAGGTAGACTAACATCTACTGAAAATGATAATAGTATTAAATTTGGCTTTACGGAGGCTCTTGTTCTTTCACGCTGCATTGGTTCATTAGCCTCTTCCACGCAATAATTGTTATCTATTCTGGCAGTTCAAGTTATTCCCAACAGTTTTATAGGAACCACATGTCTGTTGTTCCAAGATTTTCCTAATTTATTTTGGAATGGAATCTTTCGTTCTTTATTTTATTTTTAAATCCGGGTCATCGTCCGTTGCGAAATGACAGACATAAAAACCCGGATGCAAGTACATGAAACCCTCTCGAAGGCGTGGTATAGAATCGCTCATAACAGTCTCGAATTTTAAACAGGCCACTCCTGTTAAGATAAGCATTAAGATAGGACCCAGGAAGCGGAAGTACGTCAGTGAACCGTTGGTACTGACTGACTGCACTGGTGGAGCGGGAGAGTGCTTATTGATACTGTTACCCAAAAACATTTATCCAAGAGAAAGGGGGATTTCTAGAAGGTGAATTATTTCGGGGAAATCCGGGTAGATTGTTCGGGGTATTGAATGCGGTATACATTTTTGAAAAGGGAAGGATTTCTTCTCAAGTTTATATTTTTTTAAAGTTTTCGTATGAAAGTTTGTAGGTAGGTATGTAAGTAGGTAGGTGTGTATGTAAGTAGGTAGGTAAGTATATTAGTATGTAGGTATAGGTTGGTAAGTATATACATAGGTACGTATGCATGAAAGTAGGTAGGTAGATATATAAGCAGGTAGGAAGGTATATACGTAGGTTGGTATGTGTATACGTAGATAGGTATGCATATAAGTAGGTAGAGAGGTATATACATAGGTAGGTATATACATAGGTAGGTATGTATATAAATAGGTAGGTATGTATACATGTAGCTAGGTATGTTATAAAAGGGCAGAATATTAGAGGGGCCTGCGTGCCCAATTCTTAACCCTTTGAAAATAAAGTTTTGTTGTTGTTGTACTTGTTGTTATTTAAGTATGTATGCATGTAGGTAGGTGGGTAGGTAAGATAAAGTAATGATGAGTGTAAGAAATATTGACAGAAATACAGACAGATAGACAGGCAGGCTGGCAGACAGACAGACAATGCAGATAGAAGTACACACGATACAATGAGGAAGAAACTCATCACTTTAGTGATGCATTGAACTGCAAAGAGGAGACAATGAAAAGACAAAAAATAGCAAGAACGTACAGACAAGGAGTGAGAAAATGAGTGAATCATTAACAGCTTGAGCGACAGAATGAATAGCTCAATAATCTCATAAAGACAAAAAGCGTGTCAACAACCTAGACTAGAAGAGGAAAGACTCAATGAAGTCGTAAGATGACCCGTGCACAACAGATGAAGCGAAAAGACTGAATACTTTCAGCTACGTCCGCAATGTAAAAGAGGAAAGACAAAACAAGAAAATACGATAGCGTTACACCCATATTTTACAATCAACAACATAGGATGGCGCTACACCCATATTTTACAATCAACAACATAGGATGGCGCTACACCCATATTTTACAATCAACAACATACGATCGTGTGGTTTTCGCTGACACAGGAACGTAGCAATTATGGGGGAGACCCGTTACTATGAAGCAGAAACCGTGCTACTACTTACTACTACGACTATGACTACAACAACAATCACGTGACAGTAAGTGCCAGTGTCATTGTGTGATTGCCAGGTTCATTTCCTTCATGCTGAAACCACCGCATCCGTGTAGCGGGGCGTTTTTGTGTACTCCAGTGACTGGTTATTTTATGTGCAACTGGCCTAGTTAATGACCTGCTAAGCGTGAAAAGTGTGTAGATTATGGTTACACATCATACACACTAATACACACATATATACACTGACACGCACGTACACACACACACACACACACACACACACACAAACCCTCAGTTGACATCTGTTCACGCATCACTGAGCACTGATTGATTTGAAACCGCGCCAAGAAACATGTCGTACGTCTCGCGCCACAATCTGTCTGACCGAGGGCTGACATTCGACGTCAGCACATGACACATCTCTGGTGACATATGTTGTCTGCCCGTCGACTCACACCCACACATCTTATCCATAACTCAGACTCATACCTCTATCATCCACCATTCAAATTTATACGTCAGTTATCCATCACTCACACTCACGTTTCTATTATCCATCACTCATATCTATACGTCATTTATCCATTACTCAAATCTGTATGTCAATTATTAGTTAATCACTCAGATATATACGTCATTACGTCAGTTATCCATCACTCACACCCACTTGTCTATTATCCATCACTCATATCTATACGTCAATTATTCATCACTCAAATATGCACATCCCGTATCCATTACTCAAATCTATATGTCAATTTATTAGTTAATCATTCAGATCTATACGTCATTACGTCAGTTATCCATCACTCACACTCACGTGTCTATTATTTATCACTCATATCTATACGTCAATTATTCATCACTCAGATATACACGTCACTTATCCATTACTCAAATCTATATTTCAGTTATTAGTTAATCACTCAGATCTATACGTCATTACGTCAGTTATCAGTCACTCACACTCACGTGTTTATTATACACCACTCATATGTATACGTCAGTTATTCATTACTCAAATATGCCCGTCAAATCTTATATGTCAATTATCCATCACTCAAATTTAAACGTCAAATATCCATTACTCAAATATATACTTTAATTATCCATTACTCAAAACAATGTATCAGTTATCCATCACTCAAGTCAATACACCAGTTATTACTGAAATCTATATGACAATTATCCATTACTCATATCAATACATCAGTTAGTCATTTCTCAAACCCATACGTCAATTATCCTAAAGTCAGTTATTCATTACTGACAACTTATGTGAATTATCCATCATTTACACCCATCTGTCAAATCACATCAAGTGTAAATAAGAAACACTGACAAGGTGCAATGTCTGACAATGTTAGCGTTCCCCAGTTACACATGTCAGTGTGTACACCTCTGTGCGTGTTCATTTACTAATTTTATTTGTTTTACGTTAGATCTGTTTGTATTTTTCTTGACGAAAATCACTAGTATTGAAACGTCTGATCCATTGTTTTGTGGGGTTTAGTGTATCTATTACATATGCGACTAACGTTACTAAAAACAAAAGTATTATTATCATTGTTTTTTTTCGGATTCGTCTTCAAATCGTGATTTCTGTTCACGGGATTTAGTTCGGTGTCACGAATTACACCGTGTTCTCTCTCTCTCTCTCTCTCTCTCTCTCTCTCTCTCTCTCTCTCTCTCTCTCTCTCTCTCGTTAACTCTCTCTCATTCTCTTTCCCCTCACCCCCTTCTCTCTCTCCTCACTCTCTCTATCTCCTCACTCTCTATCTTTTTCCTCCACCACTCTCTGTCTCTCTTTTTATCTCTCCTCTCTTTCCCTCTCTCTCCTCTCTCTCTTCCCCACTCTTTTTCTCCTTGTTTTCTCTAATTTTCTCTCCCTCTCTAACGCCCCCCCCCCCCTCCATCTCTTGTTCTCTCCTCTCTCTATCTTTCACTCTCTCTCTTTCCCTCTCTCTCTCTCTCTCTCTCTCTCTCTCTCTTTCCCACTCTTCCTCTCTTTCTCTCTCTCTCGCCCCCTCTCTCTCCTTCTCTCTCGTTCCCCTTAATATATATCGTTTCACTTCAATGTTCGAACGACAAACTCCCATCCTGTAACACAAACCACTTTAGTCTTTAACATCCCACGAACCCATAAATGTAGACCTGGGCAAAATAAAAACAATTTTGGCAGGCTGACAACCTACAAGTGGTTTACGTGGATGTGCCACATCAAAATCTGGGCGGCAGATTGCAGCCACCTACACACAAACGCACGCCAGATCTGGGTAGAGTTGGCACATTTCTTGTATCCACTGACGAAACATTGTATGAGCAAATCTGATGGTTCAACTTTTATGTAAAGTCGGCGTTAGCGAAAGGTTTAACGCGTTTAAATTTTCTCAGGTGACGGTGGTAAGCAATTTGCTCTGCCAAAAAGGTCAGTTGGACATAGATTTTGACTTTTCGTTCTTGACTTAGGGAACTAAATTGCAAGTACCTCAGAAATCAGGGTGGGTTCGCATGATGATGAGGAAGACGTGGAAAGATAATGCACATGCAAACATCAGTGCAATGCACTCCCTATAGTATGTCCACATTTGTTTGCCTTCATTCACGATCAGTTATTTTGAAAACTGTCTGTTGCATCGTTATGAAATTTTTCCAGCCGTCTTATATTTACCCCCACCCAAGGAATATGTCTTTGATAGGTCCAAAAACAACTTAAATCATTGAAAGCGGTGACATTCCTTTGATGTTTTGCTGAAAAACTAGTGATTTATCGCTAACAAAGTTATTTTTACGGTAATGTGAGACCTGCCAATTCTGATGACTCACAAAGGCGTATCCGGATTCGTATGGGAGTGGGCGCAATGAAAGAACTAGCTTAAAATCGACATGGTCGGCTGCATTGCACCGGGTTTTTATCCCATATGTCTCAGTTTCTTTCCGCAGCGAGGAAAGCGTCGCACAAAGCACGAACTCCGTAGCTCCAGCGACGACCCTCGGGAGTCTCCGAAAAAATGCTCTCGTGAAATGAAGGAAGCGGCCCGGAATCGAACATACAACCTTCGGAGCCCGAGTCAGACGGCTTGACCACTTCACCACGGAGAATCCCGAGAGGGGTGCAATGTGTAATATTAGTAAAGACAGAGAATTTACAGAGGCACGGGGTAAATTATTTGTAAATTAACAGGAAAGTAGAAGGAATATATTTCTTACCTTATTTTTCATTGCCTTCTTGTTTCTTCAGCTGATGCTGTAATGTTTAGGGCCTGCAATTCGTCTGAATAGTTGGAGCAAAATATCCCAGTAAGTGTGTACGTAGATTAAGGTCTGCGATCTGCTCATACCTTAATCTGTGTCGGACGATTCCAGTAGGTTGATGATTGCTCTCGGTTGCATAACATTCAATCCATCCTTTCTCCAATAATCCTCTTCCTCTTTCAACACATGGTCCTGACGTTTTTTCCAGTAACTTTTCTCAATATTTAATAGCGCGGACAGACAGACAGACAGACAGACAGACAGACAGACAGACAGACAGACAGACAGACAGACAGACAGACAGACAGACAGACAGACAGACAGACAGACAGACAGACAGACAGACAGACAGACAGACAGACAGACAGACAGACAGACAGACAGACAGACAGACAGACAGACAGACAGACAGACAGACAGACAGACAGACAGACAGACAGACAGACAGACAGACAGACAGACAGACAGACAGACAGACAGACAGACAGACAGACAGACAGACAGGCAGGCAGGCAGGCAGGCAGGCAGGCAGGCAGGCAGGCAGGCAGGCAGGCAGGCAGGCAGGCAGGCAGGCAGGCAGGCAGGCAGGCAGGCAGGCAGGCAGGCAGGCAGGCAGGCAGGCAGGCAGGCAGGCAGGCAGGCAGGCAGGCAGGCAGGCAGGCAGGCAGGCAGGCAGGCAGGCAGGCAGACAGACAGACAGACAGATCCCCACCAGAAGCCGGGCCTTGTCAGCTAGTTTATTTATATAATCACGTTTCATGAAAGAACCCCCATTTGGAGACACCTCTGAATCTTCGCGCTGTTTGTTTCAAAACGGAAATCACGTGAAAATTTTAAGAAATTTGGGGACGTGTCTTGGTGAAGTTGTAATACTGTTAAAATCATGGACGTAATCTCTAAGTCGTAATTAATATACCGCATATAAACTAACTTTGAAATCTGCTGTAAAATCTCCAGAACAAAATTTTTTTTGTTGGGTGGACATAATGATAAGGTTATATACTAAATCTCATCATTTTCCCTCAGTTGGTTACTGAGATATTGAATTTTATATTGAGGCAACCAAAAAAAAAAAAAAAAAAAAACACACTATACTAGTAGTAGCACGTGTGTGGACTACGGTAGTGTTCAAAGCGAGCTAACGAAAAATAAAATACTTAATCACTATCTTCATATGACAACATACGTCATTAGTGTATCTGTCAAACCATTATCTTCATATGACAACATACGTCATTGGTGTATCTGTCAAACCACTATCTTCATATGACAACATACGTCATTGGTGTATCTGTCAAAACACTATCTTCTTATGACAACATACGTTATTGGTGTATATGTCAAACCACTATCTTCATATGACAACATACGTCATTGGTGTATCTGTCAAACCATTATCTTCATATGACAACATACGTCATTGGTGTATCTGTCAAACCACTATCTTCATATGACAACATACGTCATTGGTGTATCTGTCAAAACACTATCTTCTTATGACAACATACGTCATTGGTGTATATGTCAAACCACTATCTTCATATGATAACATACATCATTGGTGTATCTGTCAAACCACTATCTTCATATGACAACATATGTCATTAGTGTACCTGTCAACCCACTATCTTCATATGACAACATTTGACATTGGTATATCTGTCCAACCACTATCTTCATATAACAACATACATCATTAGTGTATCTTCATATGACAACATACGTCATTAGTGTACCTGTCCACTATCTTCATATCATAACATACGTCATGAGTGTATCTGTCAAACCACTATATTCATATGACAACATACGTCATTAGTGTATCTGTCATATGACAACATATGTCATTAGAGATACTAAACACAGACACAGTGTGCATACCTTACAACG
>OY992876.1:7909955-7931267 GCA_963921405.1 Cepaea hortensis | reverse complement strand
ATATGTGTGAGAGATTTAGTTAGAGCATGAGTGAATCTGAGAGAGTGGGTGTGTTGTGTGTCTGCGTGTCTGTGTGATAGAGTGTGAAAGTTAGTGAGTGAGTGAGAGTCATCGAGTAAATGAGTGAGTAAGGGAGCGTGAGTGAGTGAGAGAGAATTTGTGGGTATGCGTGTATGTGCACGAATGAGTGAGTGTGAGAGCGAGTGAGTGTGTAAAAGAGAGAGCGTGGGTGAATGAGAGAGAGCATGAGAAAGTGTAATGTATGTGTGTGCATGTCTTGATGTATGTATATGTGTATATGTGTGTACATCTGTGTATCTGTGTGTGACTCTGTGTGTATGTCTGTACGTGTGTTAAAGTGTGCGTTCGTGTGTTTATATGCGTTTATATGCATGTGCGTGTGTGTATGTGTGTATGGATGAGTGTGTGTGTGTGTGTGTGCTCGTGTATGTATTGTATATCTTTGTATGTGTAAGTGTGCATGCATGCAGTGTATGCGAGGGAGTGTATATTCGGGTGTTATGTAAGTACGTGTGAGTAAGTATATGGATGTGTGCAGGTGTGTGTATTGCGTGGGTATGATGTGTGTGGGTGTGTGTATGTACATGTGTGTGAGAGAGAAGAGAGAGAGAGAGAGAGAGAGAGAGAGAGAGAGAGAGAGAGAGAGAGTTGAGCGCACGCATGTCATTTAACATGCTGATCCATATGTTTTGTGTATTCTCATTTTGTTCATATTATCATTTTGATGCACTTGATTTTAACATACATAAAATGAATTCATGTAAATTACTGTAAAGCAAGTGAGAGAGTTAGTGAGTGTAAGTAAGAGAGAGAGAGTGAATGAGTGTGAGAGTGTGTGTATGTAAAGAGAGCGCAAGAGAGAGAGAGAGAGAGAGAGAGAGAGAGAGAGAGAGAGAGAGAGAGAGAGGGGGGAAGAGTTGAATTGCATCACTAATTTTTACGCTACATAATGTATATGTACAATTTTTTCTCCACTTCTTGCAATTGCGAGAATTCTCACGACAATCGTCAGTGTCTCAATTGTGTGTAAAGTGTGGGAGTTTGTTCTTATTAGCTTCAGTGATCATGTGAGGCATCAAGTATTTGTCTAGATGTGAGGATGTATGTATGAGTGTGTATGTGAGGGATATGTGTGTGTGTGTGTGGGGAATGTGTGTGTGCCTGTGTAAGAGAGAGAGAGAGAGAGAGAGAGAGAGAGAGAGAGAGAGAGAGAGAGAGAGAGAGAGAGAGAGAGAGAGAGAGAGAGAGAGAGAGAGAGAGAGAATTCAGTGCTCGCATGTCCTGTAACATGCCATTCCATATTTTTTGTGTATTTTCATCTTTCACATTATCATTTTGTATGTATGACACTTGATTTTATCATGTACTAGCTGACACGGCCCGGCTTCGCCCAGACTCTGGTGGGGAGCATCTCATTTAATTCATATAAGTAGTCATATAAGCTCCCGTTCCCGACTGTCTGTCTGTCTGTCTGTCTGTCTATCTATCTGTCTGTCTGTCTGTCTGTCTGTCTGTCTGTCTGACCCGGCCCAGCCCATGGTGGAGAGCATCTCATTTAAATCATATAAGTAGTCATATAAGATCCCGTTCCCGACTATCTGTATGTCTGTCTGTCTTGGGTAAATGGAGGAGGGAGGAGGAAGAGGGAGGTGGAGGAGGGAAGAGGAGGGAGGAGGAGGGAGGAGGAGACAGGAGGAATAGGAGGGAGGAGGAGAGATTAGGAAGAGGAGGGAGGAGTAGGGTGGAGGAGGAGGGGGAGGAGGAGGGAGGAGGAAGAGGGAGAAGGAGGGAGGAGGAGATCGCAGGAGGAGGAGGAAGAGGAGAGGGAGGAGGAGGAGGGAGAGGGAGGAGGAGGGAGGAGGAGGAGAGAGTAGGCGGAGGGAGGAGGCGGAGGGAGCAGGAAGAGGGAGGAGGAGGGAGGAGAAGGAGGGAGGGAGGAGTAGAGAGTGGGAGGAGGGAGGAGGCGGAGGGAGGAAGAGGGAGGAGGAAGAGGGAGAAGGAGGAGGGAGGAGAAGGAGGGAAGAGAATGAGAGGGAGGAGGAGGAAGAGGGAGGAGGAGGAATGTGAAGGGAGGAGGGAGGGAGGAGGTAGAGGGAGGAGGAGGAGGAGGGAGGAGGATAGAGGAGGAGGAGGGATGAGGAGGAAGAGGGAGGAGGAGGAATGTGAAGGGAGGAGGAGGGAGGAGGTAGAGAGAGGAGGAGGAGGGAGGAGGAGAATGGAGGAGGAGGGATAAGGAGGAGAGGGAGGAGGGAGGGGGAGGAGGAGGGAGGAAGAAGGAGGAAGGAGGAAGACGGATGAGGGGGAGGAGGGAGGGGTAGGAGGGGGAGGAGGAGAAGGGAGGAGAAGGGAAGAGGAGGAGGGAGCAGGAGGAAGGAGGAGGGAGGAGGAGGAGGAAGAGGGAGGAGGAGGGAGGAGAGAGAGAGGAGGGAGGAGGAGGAATGTGAAGGGAGGAGGAGGGAGGAGGTAGAGGGAGGAGGAGAGAGGAGGAGGGAGGGAGGGAGGAGAAGGGAGGAGGAGGAGGGAGGAGGCGGAGAGGGAGGAGGAGGAAGGAGGAGGGGGGAGGGAGGAAGAAGGAGCAGGAAGAGGGAGGAAAAGGAGGAAGAAGGGAGGAGGAGGATGGAGGAGGAAGAGGAGGGAGGGAGGAGGGGAGAGGAGAGGGAGGAGGAGGGAGGAAGAGGGAGGAGGAGAGAGGAGGAGGAGGGAGGAGGTAGTAGGATGATTGATAATTCCATCCACCAGGTTAATATGTTATCGCGGACCTCAGAGAGAAGTGTCTATGTAGAAGACCATTTCCTGGACGTACGTATTTTGGGAGGGGGAGGAGGGAGGAGGAGGAAGAAGAAAAAAAAACTACGACAGTTGGCTGCTCTGGAATGAAAGGAAGGCGTGTAGAAAATTTCATCTCAATCGGATGGGCCGTTCGCGAGCGCATAAAGGACAGACGGACATACGGACAGACAGACAGACGGAGATCCTTTTTTATATATAAGATAATATAACATTACTGTAATGTGAGTGAGAGCGTTAGTGTGTGTGTGTGAGAGAGAGAGAGAGAGAGAGAGAGAGAGAGAGAGAGAGAGAGAAGAGAGAGAGAGAGAGAGAGGAGAGAGAGAGAGAGAGAGAGAGAGAGAGAGAGAGAGAGAGAGAGAGAGAGAGAGAGTTGAATTGCATCACTAATTTTTAAGTTACAAAATGTATACGTACAATTTTTCTCCATTTTCTTTACAATTTTGCGACAATGCTCACGACAATCGTCGCTGTATGTGTGTGTAAAGTGTGGGAGTTTGATCATAATAGTAGGTTGGGGGATCGGGGGATGTGTGTGTGGTGGATTCGTGATGTGTGTGGGTGGGCTCAGGATGTGTGGGTGGGAGGGGTGGGTTTGTGTGGGTGTGTGGGGGAGTGTGTGTGGGTGGGTGGGGGATTGTGTGTGGGTGCGTGCGAGATGTATGGGTGTATGGGGAGATGTGTTTGTGGGTGGGGATGTGTGTTTGTGTAGGTGGTGTGTGTGAGTGGGGGGAGGAGGATATGTTGGTGGATGATTGATGGTGGGTTATGGGATGGGTGGGGGTATATGTGTGGGTGGGGAGATGTGGGTGTGGGGATATGTGGTGGGTGGGAGATGTGTGCAGGTAGGGGTGGTTGTGGGTTTGGGGATGTGTGTGTGGGCGAGGGATGTGTATGGGTGTGGGATGTTTGGGTGGATGGGTGGGGAGTGTGTGTTGGTGAGAGATGTGTGGGTGAGAGATGTGTGGGTGAATGTGTGTGGGGGGTGTGGGTTGGGGGAGGGGTGCGTGATGGGTGTGGGTGATGGATTTGGAGATGTGTGTGTGGGTGGGGGATATGTCTGGCTGGGTGGGGGTGTGTGTGGCTGAATGAAGGATGTATGTGTGGGTAGTGAGGGTGATTGTAGTTGGGGGATGTGTGGATGGGTAGGAGATCTGTGGATAGATGTGTGTGTGGGTGAGGGATGTGTCTTTGGGATGTGTGTGGGTGTGGTATTGTGTGGGAGGGGAGCTGGGTGTGGTTAAATGATGTTTGTGTGGGTGGGTGAAGGTGTAGTTGGGTTTGTGGGTGGGTGAAGGATGTGTGTGAGGGTGGGGGATGTGTGCTTAGATGGGTGGTTGGGATGTGTGAGTGTGGGTGGTTAGATAGGAGATGTATGTGTTGATGAGTGGGTAAGGGATGTGTGGGTGTTAGTGGTTGAGGGATAAGTACGTGTGTCTAGGGATGTGTGAGGGGATGAATGTATGGGTTGTGTGTGCGTGGATGGGAGGTGTGTGTTTGTGAATGGGGAATGTGTTGGTGGGTGGGGATGTGTGTGAGGGATGTTTGTATGGGTGGGGAGATTGTGCGTGGGTGGGGATGTGTGTGTATATGGGTAGGGGTGTGTGGTTAAGGGATGTGTGGCTGGGGGAATGGGTGGATGGAGGATGTGTGGTTGGGTGGATGATGTGTGGTTGGATAGAGGATGTGTGGGTGGATGATTGTATATGAGTAAGGGTGTGTGGTTAAGGGATGTTTGGTTGGGGGATGGGTGGGTAGAGGATGTGTGGGTGGGTAGAGGATATGTGGGTGGGTGAGTGTGTGCAGGTTAGGAGATGGTGGGATGTTTGTAGGTGCGGGCTCGGGATCTGTGAGTGGGCTGGGGGAGATGGGAGATTATGTGGGTGAGTGCGGAATTTGTGTGTGGGTAGGTGCGGAATATGTGAGTTGACGGGGAGGCTGAGGAATGTGTGTTTGGTTGGGTGGTTGGAGGTGTGTGGGTGGAGGAGGATATTGGGTGAGTGATTGTTGGTGGGAAATGGGACGGGTAGAGTATATGTGAGTGGGTTGGGAGATGTGTGTAGGTGGGGGATGTGTGGGTTATTGAATGTATGTGTGCTTGGGGTGTGGGTGGATGGGATGTGTGGTGGGTGAGAGGTGTGTGTGGGTGGGGAGATGTGTAGGTGTAGGGATGTGGTGGATGGGTGGGGGAATGTATTGTATGTGTGTGTGGTTGGGTGGGGGAGTTGGAGTGAATGGGGGATGTGTGGGTGGGTGGTGGATGTGTCTCATAACATAGTAATATGCATTGTTTATGTTTACAAGATTCATGTGACAATGTTTTTTTCCTATGCACTGTTGATGAAAGAAAGATGAATGATTGGAAGGGCCGAATGTAAGACGGGCCTGCGTGCCCAATTTGTTACCCTTTGAAAATAAAGTCTGTTCGTTCGTTCGTTCGTTCTCTTCTCTCTCTCTTTAGAGAGACAGACAGAGAGACGACAGACAGAGAGACGACAGCCAGAGAAAGAGACATAGAGACAGACAGACAGACAGACAGATTTTGTTGAAAGGCAGACGATCATCATCATTATATTGTACTTTTACCGTCAATGACGATGGGTGGCACTGGACAGTGTCATTCCGTGTGCCTGTACAATCTTTTTGATGTCGTCAATACATTTTCTTCTGGGACGCTCTTTTGCCTTCGTGCCTAATCTTCTTTTTTGATCTTCATTTCTATGTCACCGCGCCATGATGGGTGATTGGTACTATGCCCATAATTTCGTGACCAAACAGTACTCGATGGTTGAGTGGCGTCTTCAGTATTACACCTATCATCGCACCCCCAGACCATTGTCTAGCGCCGGTGTTATTATGCTGATCTGCTTCATGAAATGCGATATTCTAAGATCTTTTATACACAGACGCTAAAGCATATAGTATCTGCAATCTACTTTTGCAATGAATAAAATTAAGGGAACAGCAGTAACGTTGTGGAAATGTAGGCACAATAAAATAACACAAAATAACGATGTTTTACAGAAGACAATCACGTAAAACACAGGACGTTGCGGCAAGCTAGTATCCCAGCTAGGGATCTGAAATAAATAGCACATAAAAAAAAAAAAAAAACACTTTTTTCATTTTCTCTTCATTGCTCTTATTTTCTTTTTCATCTTTACATTTTTCTCATCCCGTTCTTATGCCTTAATATAGTCATTGTAGCGTCTTCCCCGTGATTATATGTTGTGTTTTGAGTATGTATTTGTTTGCTGATGAAGGATAGTCGCCGAAACTGATTTTCTGTAACAGTGTTCTGAAAAGCTGCATTACTTTGTGTTATTTTATATTATCTACTATTGCCACTACAGCATCCACAATTTGGAGAAACAACCATCAAACTATCAGCTATCAGCCATCAAACATCAAATCATCAGCCATCAGCATAAACTGAAGACATACTGGCAAGCATCTGTCGCCCACGCCTGGATATTGAGCATCAATAACATGACGTCATGAATCTTGTGACATAGATACGGTTTTGGCATCGTGCGGGGGTCCAATTGGAACAAGTGAGAAAATCACGTGTGTGGGCGCTTTATTTGTGTCTCCCACGCGTCTCCAGTCGGAGATGTTTTTCGATGGAGTCTCCTTAAGAGAGGACCGGATACAGAAATTAAATACACACGGAGGGAATACGCTTCCCCGCTAAGGACAAGTCTGATTGATGTAATTGCATAACAGTCATCATGAATGAACGCAGAAAACATTAGAGGCCGCTGCTATTCCTGTTCTGATTGGTTGTGAGGTGGGAATTGTCCAATCACATACGCTGAATTAATCAAGCTGTCTGGTTTCAGAAATCTCCGAAGTGTGAGTGTGTGTAGGAGGGCGGTGAAACCGGGAATTGAACAGTTATTTAATTAGGGCGGTTATTTATCGAGAGATTTGTTAAGTTATTTTGGGAACCTCTGGGATCCTTTTCGTGTTTACCGGTATGTTAATTTGATGGGATACATGTGTCCCATTATCCACCGGATATATGGATAGTTAGTTAGTTAGTTAGTCGCAGTTCCAACTTCACAGCAACGGGTTGTCCCCATTATGCTCCGTTCCTGTGCCAGTGAATATCACACAAAACGCTCCCCACTGCCCAAAGTGAATAGTGGAAAAGACAGGAGTCTCGACAAACAACAGTCCGCACAGATACACTGTGCATAATGCTGCCGCCAGAATGTCAACACAATAGTCCCCCACGAAACCCAGAGTTAATCTCTGATGGAATCAGCAGTCATTTTCCCATCTGTATGTTTCCTAGATGTTCACCCACACAGTCCACGAAATACAGTTCATCGTCGATGGTAGTGACAGTCAACCAGAAGCCCAGCAGCCACGCATTTCTGCATAAGGCAAAAACCGGTCGACTCTGGGACATAGCTATTGTAACAATGCGTGTACAGAGGATCAACAAGTAAGTTCATTTTAAAACAGGTTTATTGGTTTATGATGGCCGATACAAAATCGAGAGACCACACAATATGATGTTGTCTTGTCTTGTCCCAGCTTTTGTGTAACTACCCCAAAAACCTACGTCACGACTTGAGCATCCTCTTACTGTTCTATCAGGATGCTCAAGCGTGCTCTAATCTTGCACACCTAAGCCAATGGTATTCCTTCTGCTACACCTCCCTTTCTTTAAAAAGACTTTTCTTCTTCAAAAGTCTTAACTCCTAACCCCTTTATCCTACACCTTCTCTCCTTCCCCCCATAATTTCTCTAAGCCCCAAACTAACTCTATCTTAAGTAAATATTTCCTTCCAATTGTACCTCATCCCCGTGCCACATTGCAAACCACTATGAAGTTATATTTCTTCTTCGTTTCTGGCTCTTCAAAAAAACATAACATAACATATATTAATTACATATCTTATCATAAAAACCCCTTCCTGTATAGGTATCTATTATACCTCAATAATATTTAAATCTCAGTTTTATACAATACATCATAACACATATGGGTACCTTTTTGAAATACTTCTTCTTCTCTTCATAAGCAATCCGCTTAACCCTTCTTATCACGAACTCAAAAATTCAAAACGCTGTACTCTTCTGATACTACCTCAACTCTCTATTGTCATCACTAACCGTATTACCTCCACATTACTACTTCTCCACTTTCAACCAACCTAAAATCACTCGCATACGATAGGAAGACAAAGAATCGGTGGCCACCGGAATTTAACAGAAGCAGAACTCTTTCTCACAAAAACCACACTCACCTTTGCACCCCTATGTCATCTGAGACTTTATGTAATAAAGTCTAAAACAATTATATATCTCCCACAGTTCACTTATACCACTTATTATGGCAACAGTTTACGCTGCTATCTACAGCATCAAGCACCAACTATCTAATATCTATATATTACAGACAGTACACAAATCAAAAAGGTCCATCATCCCTCAAGACCTCTTTCCCCATTATACACATCACTTCACTAATTTTCTCCTATACCTCACTCAGAATTCTCTCTTAATCTCGCCGAAAACTTCAGCAACCCACTAATGTCCATTTATTATGGGCATTTCTCCTGAACCTCAATTTATGCCGTTATCAACAGCAACAATATACCGTCACTGAACTCATGTCTGTGACCGCTTGCAATCAACGTTATTCTTTCTCAGTCCATATATAACGGACCCCTAAAACCTCCTGTCATTTAATCAATTTTCTCTGTGACCACAGCACTCCACACTGACAATTGTTTATTTCTCACTAACGTACTTACCCCCCTTTTTCTATTGTATTGATATCCACAGTATATAGTTATTCTTCGAAGTGAAACATGGCATTCAATTCATGTTTTACTATATGTCTTCACACTGTCTGGCGTAGCACGTTACCCACTTCTTCTTCTATAAGCCAGCAATCTCGTGTCTCTTATGAAAGTACATCATGGCTCTAAATCCATGTTAACTTGCGACCCCGTGGAGACCATGTTATAAACTTTCCCCCCATTTACCCCACTGCTATATACGTTAGTCACGTTAATCTTTTCTTCCCCAATATGGCATCCAATCCATATATATTCAATCCATGCTGACTTAATGCAGCTCCTATTTTTAACTTCCCCATAACCATTTTATTTGTGTAGTAACCCCGGCATATGTTTCCAACACTTCATAGCCATATCATCAACTTCTCTATGCTAATTATCACAGCAAACTTGCTCAGTAGTTTATTAACTATTTTCTGAACGAAGGGCTCTATATAAAGCCCCGTGTATTGTTTTTATACTGGACAAAACCATAACTGTTTGTAAATTAAACTTAACTTAACTAATTTCTAACAAATTTATAAACAATGTAATTACTTGATTATGTGGTTGTTTCGGGATTTGACATTTAAATATTGAGCACAACCCACTACTGGCAACGCCGATCGCATTCTGATATGAACCTAAGGCCTATCCACGTCAATATGGAAGCACTATACTCGAGTTTCGCCCTCATTTGAGCTCGTCAGTAGTGCATATCCCTGACCGGATCCGGAAACAGTCCCGGATCACGCGTGTGAAGCGGGTGTGTAACCACGCAGCACACACTGGACACACCAAATTATCACAACAGAATATCACAACGCTACCCATCGTAGGCATCGTAATTACTATTCAACATACAAGACAATTCAAGTTAAATTATGAGTCAACCAAAATAAAACAACAGGATGTCATACCCCCCCCCCCCCCAAGTTTTGAACTGTTTATCCCCAACATCAAAACATGCATCAATTTAAATTAAAAGAAAATATCTAATGTTATCTAACACTACTGGTCTCTTTTACGGACCAGTGGTTTGTACGCAAAAGACTAAAAACACAACAATCCTATTCTAATATCAAATGGTGATAATCATTTTACCAGACCAATATCAAGCAAAAAAAAAAACATACTATACATATTCAATCAACATTGGTCTCTTATACTAACCAATGAAATACATATCTATTCCCACAAGTCATGCCTATTCCGTTATTCTTATAACAGATAAAACAAAACAACTCAATGCTAAGCATTAACCCCAATATATATATATATATATATATATATATATATATATATATATATATATATATATATATATATATATATATATATATATATCTGTTACCTACAGACCAATTCTTAACTTAGAACAATATCTGTTCTCTCAACCAAAAGTCAATAATCAACAATTGACTGTACTTTTTCTGGATTATCTCCCCCCCCCCCCTAATATTTCACTCTTTACAAAACTAATTCCTAACGCATTACAATATTTGTAATATAAATCTAAACAACCACTGTAAACTACAGGTCAACTCATTTGATCTATTACCAGTGTGACGGCTATCCCAATGTCATCTACCAGTCATCTATCTACTAATAGAACCTGTGGCTCGGCACACCAATTGTTTCCCTTGGATTTGTACCAAGAATTACTACAACTACTTAATCATTACCGTTAACTACGGTATCTCCACCATGCTACATCCAACAAAATAAATGTCTCACCACAACAACTCTAAACTATCCTCAACTTTCTCTTAACTTCGTTCACACACCGCGATGGTAAACCAGTCACACCATCGGAACACGTTCTATAGTGCTCTATTTATAATGTTCCGACGTTCATTTAGCTAATTACTTTCTCTCCTTCTCTTGCTTACTCCTATTTATCTGGACTCTATCAAAAACAGTAAACAACACCACACATGACTAACGAGAAATCTCAATTCTATCTATCAGGCATTCTTGCTTCGACATGTCTCTGCCAACACTCCTAAATCTGTTTCATGAAACATCATTCAAAATGTTAACGCTCTTTCCGTCAGGCTGTCATACAATTTTCATAAATTCCGTCCAAGATCACACATTCCAAACAAAAGACATCACACCTTTCTAATCACCTACTTTAACAATTTAGCACAAGTAAAACAGAGGCAACGACTATAACCAAAGAAGAAGAAACAACAACAAGTAAAGAGTCTCAAGTGCCTAGGAAGTATAATATCATCAAATGGCAAACCAGAAGATGGGATTGAAAACAGGTGCAATAAGGCTAATCAACTCTCTGGACAAATGGACAACCATGTATCAATAACTACCAAGCCTAAGCGTGTCGATCACTTCCACCCACATTGACACAAGATATATCAATCGCGCAACTACTATCAATCACTTGACAACATTTTTTTTTTATGTACTCCACTTATACAGCGTCTCAAAACCTCACTCCTGCTTCGCTCAGCGCGACGAACACCTGTTTGTCTACACTTATACTCACGCACGGACTAAACGCCTCGTACAAGCATGCGGTACTTATCACTTGCCATCATCCTATCCATACTCGACGCACGGATTACCAGACGAACTACTTCAACACTCAACAGGACTTTCACAATTCAACTGTTTTCTTATTTCTACTTTTCTCAATCATTCACTCCTTTTCAAAAGTCAGAACCTATACATTATCTCTCGCAAACTATATCTCTTTTACACACTAACCAGTATTATCAACGATCTCTCAAAACAAACCTCACTCCGACGAGTCACTAACATCGTTACTATCACTCTAAACTTCTCCACACAACAACTTTCTCAGATTTAATCACCTCTTCTTTCTCCACCAGCATCATGTAATTACGTCATCTCTTTCACTAAGACCTCGTATTCTTCAAGCATCAGTTTCCACAGTCTTTTACTCTTAATACTCTTGCGCTCAACTGGCTATTTTACACAGGATAATCAATTCCTCCTGAATCTATATCTCCTCATCAGACACTCTCTGCCAATTGGTTCATCTGCCAATGCTATTATACCTACTTCTCAAACTACCAAACGAAACTATCTCAGACACCACGTCATAGTCCTGCGTTGAACCAATTCTAGTACAAGCATTAATACTTAGTTTATCTCTCTCTCTCTCTGCTAATTCTGTGCTGAATCTACCCTACTTTAATCACACTAGTTATACATCACTCAACGTGATCAACTCTCTCTATCTAGCCATTCCAGACAAGGGACATTTCAATTTCTACCTTGTTTACTCTCCCTACACCAAAACCAAACACAAGATATTCTTTATAACGTATCCACGTAGAATATTCTATCAGTTGCCGTGCCTCTCTATTCTCAACAACACTATTGCCTACCCTGTACCATGTGATGCTACACCAAAAAAAAATTCATCTGCCTATTTTAGACAGTTCATATGTATCTGCTCAAACCGCAATTCCTCTCATAAGCTAAAACAATTCCATATGTCCTTCCTCACCCAAGGAATTTTAACAATTATAGAGTGCATCTAAGCCAAATATTTCATTGTCTCCCAGTACATTAGTACGTCTTTCTTCAATTATGTCATCTTCACTATCTGTTGCTAATCTGTTGTTAAAGTACTCAGGTCTTAAGGTCATATATTCTTCTAATTTTCTTAAGTCACTTTCTGTCGTCGAGTAAATTTCCGCTATCTGTCTATTACTATTCTTCTTCTTAAATGCTTTCTTTCTATTTCCTTTATTTGCGTCGGTCTGCTCACTGTTTTTTGTATATCTTACATAACGTTTATATCTCCCCATTTCGTCTTCAGATGATACACTGATAATAGTTCCCTCATCAGACTCATAATAGTTTACTGCAGGCACGTCGATCCTATTCCCATAGTCGACTTTAGAACGTCTGACTTTCTTCTTACCTCTATTCCTCATACTCCGGTTCTGTACAACTCCCATATCTTTACCTGAAATATTCTCTCCATAACCTGAACTCTCACACCTAACATTCCTACACCATTTAGGGATTAATTTAACGTCTATACCTGAGGAACTTGACATACCATTCGTCGTACCTCTATTAACCAACATACTATTACTTTTCCTCACCTGTCTCTTTTCGTCTTTGGTTCTCGTCTGTTTATCTTTTTTAATTTCAACCGTGTCTCCTTTAATCAAGTGAGTTTGTTTTGACTGAGTCTCTACTAACTCGGTTTGGCTTCCCTTCGTTATCTTGCTGGTTGGTTGTACCTGGACTTTTTTCTCTACTGTATCAACCTGTGTTTGTGTGTTCCGTTCTACCACTTAAATCACCTGCGTCTGAGTTTCTTGGTCTATTTTCTTAATTTCCACCGTCATCTTCTTTTCCTGTTTAACAGTCAGATTCGCAACCACCTTAGGAGTAGTTGAATTCCTACTTATGTTTTCTACTCTGTTCCTTGACTCTGACCTCAGATACTGTCTTCGTCTTTGTTCAAACCAGTCGTCACGTTTTCTCCTAGCAGTCTTGCTATGGGATGGCCAGTTCTGTAATTTATTGGAAAGGTCTCTCTCAGGACCATTCTTGTATCTATAACACCTATACCAGTCCGACCCTTCACCATTACGTCTGTTCTCACCGTCTTTTACCCTATATACATCAGGCCTTGGTTCTTCATAACTAACCGCAAAATCAGAACCATATTGTCTTCTGTCTTTATTAAGTAATGGCTGTCTCCTGTTATTCTTTCCTACTCTATTGCAGTCTACCTTAAATCTATAAGGCTCTTGTCTAGTCGTTCTGTTCTGCAACGTTTCCACAAAATTTTCTACTTCATTAACTGCTACTTTTAACTCTCTCAACCATGTACTGATACGTTTTAGTTCTATATGGAGGTAATTCATATTTATTTCTCTGTAATTTATATCAATCTTGAAACAATATGCCTACTTCTTCCTCTGTATATTTCTTGGTACCTGAAAAAAAAAAAAAAAACTCGTCTTGAGCTTTGCTGAAATAATGTATGTTTCTCTACTGTGCTGTGTTGGGTCTGCCTGTTGCCATACCTTGTTGTTTCATGACTGCGTTGAGTTTACCTATTACCGTTCCTACCCCAATCAAAACTTGTGCCAGTGAACTTTGTTCTTCTGCCATGCTGAAATATTTTACTATACACTTATACAAGCAAACTCACATTTATAACAATTTATCTAAATGATCTTATTTAAATCACATTAAAAAAACATTCTCCTAGTAGTTACACTTTAACTAATTACCGTACCGTCAACCATGTCTTCTCTTGATCCAAAAGAAAAGTGAATTCACGTACGTTAGCTGAAAATTTTCCTTGTCACGGTTCACGTATAACACAAACGTCTGGAGTCCGTATTATTTGAAGCCATCCAACCGATTACGTAACTTCAGTGACATCCTTCTTCCAACGTCTCAGGTTTCGCTACTTTCAGCCCCTGGATGGGCCCCTACCAGTTTTGAAATCTTCTTTTCACCCTAAACAGGGCCGCCCCTTCAAGGCGTCGACTCGAAAGCGGCTCTAGCTCGATAAAGCGATTTAATTTGGGTCCCCTCTTCAGCAAGCCGGCAACCCAATTTGCCTAACTACCTCCGAGGGTTCCCTATTGAGGTTTTCGCTTTGGTTATTCAAAAACATTCTGACATGCTAGAGTTCAGGATGAGCAAACGCGACTGTAGTTTCTCGTAATTTCCAAACGAAGGAGCAATAGGCTTGTCTCAATATAAGCTCTCTCGCGTATCTTCAGGTATCTTCAGGTGATCTTGATAAACGGAAGATAACAGCTCCTTCAAAACGAGTTCTCCATTTGATTCGAGTTGTTTATAGCTGTCCTCAGATTTCTTTGCTCCTGGACCTGGACAGTCTTAGTGTGTAACTGGCTGACCTTCAAACGCAAGGTTAACCAACGGCTGTAATAATGGCAGGTCAAACTTCATAGGATGTTGACAAAAATCACGTTACTTCAAGTAGTTATGATGAGAAACAGCTTAGCAAAACTCCACAGGCAACCATGTTATGAAGATGGCTCCATCCAAAAATCTTGCTGTATATGACTTTAATTTAGATAGTCCGAAAAATGCTTCATTTTGACTTTGGCTCAATTAAAATTGGTCCGGTTTTGAACTTTTTATTTAATGAATGTCTTAGAAATTTAGTGATTCCATACCTCAGCAAGTTGGTAACAAATTTTTCATGAAAGTCCGCTGTGGCATGGCATGTTGGTTCTCGTACTTCACGTTATACACGACATCCAAGTAAAAATCGAATCCTGGGTGCGGCACCATTAATCCATCTGTAACAATGCGTGTACAGAGGATCAACAAGTAAGTTCATTTTAAAACAGGTTTATTGGTTTATGATGGCCGATACAAAATCGAGAGACCACACAATATGATGTTGTCTTGTCTTGTCCCAGCTTTTGTGTAACTACCCCAAAAACCTACGTCACGACTTGAGCATCCTCTTACTGTTCTATCAGGATGCTCAAGCGTGCTCTAATCTTGCACACCTAAGCCAATGGTATTCCTTCTGCTACACCATCTGCCATCGCTCCGAACACGCAGTCACGTTCCAAAAAACCTCGGGCAGATTAAAAAGCATTTCACACGAAACTCACAGCTCACAGTGTCGCACCACGCACTCACTCAGTAGCAGGGCGACGGAACCATCAAGCCTCCTTAGTCGCCTCTTACGACATGCATGGTAGGCTACAGTGGTGCTATTCTTTGCTTCCATTATGGGCCCCGTCAACACACGGGAGGGATATATGGATAACTGCAACCCAGCAGAGGATGACACATTTGTCCCGACAGTCGGAAAGACATAACATACCCCCCTCCCCCCCTCCCCCACGGGAGTAGGCATGGAAGGCAAGAGGAAACCGCCATATTATCCAAGACAGTGTTTATGAATCAAAGCTGATATCAATTCACAAAACGGCGTTAGTGGCTGCCCTAAGATCTGATCAAGGCTAACTAGACGCCTTTGAGTTGAGTTGAGTTGAGTTGAGTTGAGCTAAGAACTGACATCACTATACTCAGGACATTCCCATATGCTCGTTCAACAACCAGCGAAGAGTCATGCTACTAATCGTTCCCACCGCTATCTGATTGAAAGTTCTCCTGGTCTTCCCTCTCAGTTTTGAGATTCTGCCAGAACCCCTGCCAATCTCCCACAATCTCATCCTTTCCACATAGGGTTCTCAATCTGTTCCCCCACCATCTCCACCTGGTCCCAATGGCGCTCGATCACCTGTCCCTTGTACATAGATAATCTACAACCAAGAGGTGCATTTCCTGCCAGCCTATCAGCCTGTTCACTAATCGCCTGTCTGTGGGGACAAAGTATGACCAGCAAACAGAAACAGCGACATCTCCTACCTATATCCGGCATTTCTCACGGTCTATTTACTTGTCGTCTGCTGCTGTCTCCTAAACACGAACCAGCAGGTCAGCACGGCCGAATGGACAAGATCGCTTGTTTTTAAACCCCCGGTGTGCTGAAGCAGAGGTAGCGGGTTCAACCCCTACACGTCAGTTGGACTAAAATGTTGACTTCTCGTCCTTGACTTCAGGACATAAATTACAAGTACCTCAGAAGTCGGAGTGGGTTCGTCTGATGGCGAGGGACACTGGTAATAGGGAAAGCTAAATCACGCGGAAAAATCAGTCCAGTTCTCTAGAAGTAGTAGCAATAGTGTGGACTACGATTGAGTTCAAAGCGAGTGAACGGAAAAAATGACCAAATGAAAGCTTGGAGAGAAGGGTGATGGGAGGAGGGGTTCCTGGGAGGAGAGGCTGGGGTCGAGCAGCACGGAGATGGAGACAGGATGTTGCAGACAACTTGAAAATGAGGATGCATGTGGCGGGGAAATGACGTACGAAAAAAGAAAAAAAAAAGGAAGACAGCCCGGCCAGATGGAATCACGATAGGAGAATAAAAGTAATGAGAGAATTTGGAGTAGCAATATTCACCAAAATGTTTAATGATGTTTACAACAGTGGATAAATAACTAGTGATATGCCGAAATGTGTATTTATAGCACTACCGAAAAGACAAGGGGCAATTTAATGCGAAGGTTTTTGTACTAGAAAATGAAGATATACATTGGTAAAGAACATTATAGATTTGTGGAAGGAAAACATACAAACAGTACAATATAAATGTTACGAACACTAATAGAGAGATAATGAATTCAAAGAAAAATATGTACTTATACATTATACCAAGATATTTAATAAAGTGAAACAAGATAAAATGATGAAAATTGTGTAAGATATTAACATTGATTGGACATATCTCAGAATAATAAGGAATATTTAGTGGAAACAAGTAGTAGAAATTAAAATGAGAAATGAAGACGGGAATTATGAACAAATAAAGCTAGGAGTAATTCCATGAATCGTATTATTAACGGACCTCAGGGTAACTAATAAAGATTGACTGGAAGAGGCTAATGAAAGTACAACATTACATACAACTATAAGAAAGAGATAAACTGTGTTCTTTGATCACACAATGAGGAGAGAGGAATTGAAAAAACATTGTCACAACTGACAAAATCATTGGTAGAAAAATCAGAAGCAGGTGGAGAGAAATGATGCTGAAAGGTCTGAGACGGTGGCATGGAAGAATATCCTCAGCAGAGTTGATGCCGAACACCCAAAGATCTGTGGAGAGACATGGACGCCTACGCCAGCTGGCAGGACATGTGATGATGATGGACCCCTCAAAACTGTGATACCTGGTGGTTCAGTACAAACTTATGGAAACCTGAGTCGCCATGACTAGTGGTTATAACTGGTGGGTATGACTAGTGGATATGACTGATGGATATGTCTGCTGGATATGACTTAGGCGAAAGGAATGAATCAGTTGGCATATAAACAGCGTGGGCAGAAACGTCTGACATAATCATAGGTAACACCTGGTTCACACGCACTTGAAAATAGGTAACACCTGGCTGTAAGCACTTGGAAAACCCAGAGATAATGTTCTCGGTCAAACTGACTGCATATCGATTCCTAAGAGATTCAGAAGCAGTTTAATGGGAGCAAAAACTAGACCTGGAAAAGGAGTGAAGTGGGGGTCTATTTCCACGTAATCATGTTCCAGTAATTGGAAAGATGATTTATTGTTGGAACCTTTGGACTGTTTGTGTTTATGCCGTATTCAAAAGAGAACTAATTATTGGACTGTTTGTGTTTGCAATAAGCCAGACATGGGACAACGGATACTCACGCAAACCTCAGGTCCGGTATGACATCACACTGATGTTGGACAACAGGATGTCTTCATCCGACATACAGGACTTCACGCTGGAGTTCACAGCCAGCGAACACAAGCAAGCAAGCATTGTACTGTTTGTGGTTATGCCGTGTTCAGAAGAGAACTAACTATTGTGTTTATGCCGTGTTCAGAAGAGAACTAACTATTGTGTTTATGCCGTGTTCAGAAGAGAACTAACTATTGTGATTATGCCGTGTTCAGAAGAGAACTAACTATTGTGTTTATGCCGTGTTCAGAAGAGAACTATCAAATGATTAATAATACCACACGCCGTATGTAAGTCGCGCCCGTTACGAATCCTACGAAAGTTGGAATTCGCAATCAGCAGGCCTTTAGTCTGTTGCCCTGGCAAAATTGTTAGGAAATGTAAAGCTTACCCACGGGTAGATAGAGTCCGTGGTATGGGATGGAATCTGTCTAGAGGAGGCTAAGCTGACACAAATATCGGATGTGCTGACCTGTGGGATGCATAATTAGATGTCACACATTTCCCTCGACAGAGGAAGGGGAGGAAGAAGAGGAAGAAAATATACTATAAATAACACCCCCAAAGAATATCAAGTTAGATCTAGCATAGCTTAAAATAAACACAGAATTTAGAGAAAGGTACAATGTTACTGCACAGAACAGATATAATGTCATGGAAATAATATAGCGTATTGATGAACACTGGGACGTGTGGAAAGCAACCCAACTGTCATTGAAAGAAATAATTCCACCTAAACACTCGTAGAGTAGTAAAACCAAAAATAAAACAAAAACTGGATAACACATGCAATTCTACAGATGATGAATAATATAAGAAACAAAAAAGTGAGATTCAAAAGAATATAACAGACTACATAAAGATATAGTAAACAAAGAGACGAGTTTAAAGACATTTATAAGAATCAGAGACTCACAAATAGTGTATCAACAAATAAACAATATCTAAACAGGTAGGAAAACACACAATACCACTGGATGTTTAGAATAGAAGCAATGTTAATGGGACACAGTAATTAAGTAAATAGATGGGCATAATATTTAGAAGAGCTCTACGGTGACCGCACACAAATGTTCAAGACAAGGGTGTTTAAAAATGAGTTTAGAAGTCAAGATAATCGATATCTTCTTCTTCTGCGTTCATCCGGAGAGTTTTTTTCGGACGTGACTGCGTTGTGCCTGTTTACAGCAGAGCTGCGTTCTTGGACCGTTAGGCCGACACATTCGACTTCTGCGGGCATTTATTGACCGGGTTAACCTTCCCGGGGTCGATATCATTACGCCGGGTTTTATCCCATATGACCCGCAATGCGGCCTGCAGAAAACATTGCACAAATTACGAATTCCGGAGCTCCAGCGACCACCCCCAGGAGTCCCCTAGAATATTGCACTCGTGAACCAAACGATGTAGTGCCGGAATCGAACCCACAACCTTCGGAAAGCGAGGCAGGGCGGCGTAATCAATTGTGACTGTCTACGTCTAGTGTCTCTAATTAGTTTACGATCTTCATTTGTTTCTTGTAGGACTTGTTCTTTTGTTTTTCTGTCTGTCCATCATAGTATTCAGCATTTTCCTCAGAAACCACATTTCTCCCATATACAATGGTTAAGAACCAGGTATACTTGCTGCAGTATCTGATGGTGGAGTACAATACTGGAAGACAGGAACTGATCTTCACCAGATAACATGACATTGGAGGAAAGTCAGCGGGATATCTGGTGTAGCGGTTAGGACCTTACCTGGCCAATGGCGTGAGCAAGGTTGGACGAAGGTTCTACGTCAGTTCTCAACGTTCGCTACGGGAGGGAAAGGCTGGCATTCCTCAGTCCTACAAACACGTGATGGTGCTAGCATTGAACGTACCCACAGCGTTACTTGCTAAGGGACCTCTTCATTTTGTTGCTGGTTGTTGTTGTTGGTGTTGTTGTTTTTTTGGGTGTGTGTTCTTGGGGAAAATTGAGGCGTTAGGTGATTCTGGAATTTTAATAATAAAAGTGGCATCTATAATTGTGTGTACATTCCTAGTGACCAACCACAATCCACAATTACAGCTGTGTGGAAGAAACAATGGGCTTTAGACTGGGAAGATGGTAGAACACCAATATTGTGTGTACATTCCTAGTGACCAACCACAATCCACAATTACAGCTGTGTGGAAGAAACAATGGGCTTTAGACTGGGAAGATGGTAGAACACCAATATTGTGTGTACATTCCTAGTGACCAACCACAATCCACAATTACAGCTGTGTGGAAGAAACAATGGGCTTTAGACTGGGAAGATGGTAGAACACCAATATTGTGTGTACATTCCTAGTGACCAACCACAATCCACAATTACAGCTGTGTGGAAGAAACAATGGGCTTTAGACTGGGAAGATGGTAGAACACCAATATTGTGTGTACATTCCTAGTGACCAACCACAATCCACAATTACAGCTGTGTGGAAGAAACAATGGGCTTTAGACTGGGAAGATGGTAGAACACCCAGTCGTGTCAATCATCTACCAAATGCGCTCATGAATAATTATGATTAAGAAAACAGATTAACTGATAAAGAGCCAAAGGATGATTTATTGTATTAGGCGACTTCCTGTAATTGTCGTGGGCTTATATTTCATTAAAATGTGGTCATTGCGTTATAATGCATCATGTGTGCTACCATATTAACAACTCTAAGTCATAACTGTGACACACGCTACTTCCCAATTTCCCACGTCTATTTATTGTTTGGCACAGAAGCTATTAAATCAGAAATGAGCGGTTAACAATGTGCATGTGTTGGGGGAAAGAGCGTAGATGAGGCCATATAGTCTCAGGACACTCTTAACAGGTGTGAACTGAAAAAGACAGTTCAATTCATACAAGAGACGGCATTGCAGTTATAGACATATTTCAAGCGAACGAAAGAAGAAGAAGAAGAAGAAGAAGAAGAAGAAGAAGAAGAAGAAGAAGAGGAAGAAGAAGAAGAAGAAGAAGAAGAAGAAGAAGAAGAAGAAGAAGAAGAAGAAGAAGAAGAAGATTCAGTGCCAAACACAAAAGAAGGTTCGGACCAAACGAAAATGGAAGGCTGAAAATGGAAAGTAGAGGTGTGTCACAACTATGAGGCCATATAGTCTCAGGACACTCTTAACAGGTGTGAACTGAAAAAGACAGTTCAATTCATACAAGAGACGGCATTGCAGTTATAGACATATTTCAAGCGAATGAAAGAAGAAGAAGAAGAAGAAGAAGAAGAAGAAGAAGAAGAAGAAGAAGAAGAAGAAGAAGAAGAAGAAGAAGAAGAAGAAGAAGAAGAAGAAGAAGAAGAAGAAGAAGAAGAAGATTCAGTGCCAAACACAAAAGAAGGTTCGGACCAAACGAAAATGGAAGGCTGAAAATGGAAAGTAGAGGTGTGTCACAACTATGACCTAAAAGTTGTTAAT
>OY992876.1:7857455-7904955 GCA_963921405.1 Cepaea hortensis | reverse complement strand
GGGAAAAGAGGCAGTGGCAGACAAGAAAAATGATGTGGGATGGACAGAGATGGTGACATGAAGTATTATCATGAAGTAGCAGAGTAGATCCACAACACCAAGGACCAAGATCTGTTGAAAGGCACATGATGATGATGATGATGATGATGATGATGATGATGATGATGATGATGATGATGATGATGATGATGATGATGATGATGATGATGATGATGATGATGATGATGATGATGAGTACATAAGCACCGGTTGAAAGTGAATTCTTCCTCTTCTTCTTTTATTCGCTGAAAATCAATTGTCTATATCCAAATATTCTTTTTTGTATAAATTTCACTGTCTGATTTAGTTCACTCAGTGGTCCACAGAGTTTGTCTTCCAGTCTTGTTTCCCTGGAACAGAAGGTGTGTCTAGATATACCATATTTTGGGCAGTCTTGGGGTATGTGAGCTGCTGTCTGCGCGCGCTGAAGAAGGCGTTCTAGCCACAACTTCATTCTAAAACTTCTGATTGTGTTCTTTTAAGCGTGACCAATTTCACCTTCTGTTCATGCTTGCGCGTTGTATTACAGCTGTACAGCAGTTTCAGCTTAAACAAGTGAATCGGTACAGCTATCTCGGATCAGTCATAACATATGATGGGAGATGCCTTAAAGAGGTTTTTTAAAACAAGAATTGCCCTGGCGAAGGTGGCCTTATGCAAGATGAAAAACATACTGACCAATAAAATGATATCAATTGAAACGAGAAAAATAGTGTTGAAGTGCTACTTAGAACCTGTGCTTTTGTATGGATGTAAAGCGTGGACAATAAGCAGTCAAGCTGAAAAATATCTGATGGCTGTAGAAATGTGGTTTCTGAGGAAAATGCAAAGAATACTATGGACAGACAGAAAAACAAACGAACAAGTCCTTCAGGAAACAAATGAAGGTCGTAAACTGATTAGAGACATTAGACGTTGACCGTCAACATTTTTTGGGCATTTTTTGAGAAGAAATGAATTAGAGAACTTGGTGACAACTGGCAAGATCGAAGGAAGGAAACCAAGGGGAAGACCAAGAAGTAAATACCTGGATGGCTTGGCCTCGTGGCATGGTCGAGTCAGAAACACGGAGCTGATCCACGACTCTGGTGATCGAGTGAGATGGCGAAACATGACCGCCAACGCTTATCGGCATGGCATATGACCTGCATTTGAACTTGTCACCTCCAAATGACGACATCGCCTAGCTGTAAGTCAAGCATTCTGTGCCCGCATTATCAAAGAATATTTCGAGCCAAACTAACGAACGAACGAACGAACGGAATTTATTTTCAAAGGGTAACAAATTGGGCACGCAGGCCTTACCAGCCATCTTAGCACTCACGGCTCCATACTTTCAACACCACTGGATGAAATGAACGGTCATCATCATTCTTGATGGACAAACACCACCACACTGATAATGTCATGAGGTCGGTTGGACGAGAGTTTGACAGACACGTCGGTGGTCGTCCGCCAACATGGAAACAGACTGGCCATCTATTCCTTCGAGCATTCAGGCCAACAAAATATCATTGACACATAGACCGTTCCTGCTTCGTGACTTGTCTTTTTTTGTTTTTTTGTTTTTGTTTTTTGTTTTTTTTTAAAAAATACATTGGCACCTTTCCGTCTTGACAGACGATAGTTTGGTACATTGTGCTTCAAAAAGGCTTAATAACTACGACCAATGGCGGTGGCGAGTGTGGCTAATAAGGCCAATTCGTGCTGAAAATGTTCGTCCACAGTTGATGCATGTGAAAACATGGTCATTTCCACCATCATGCACCATCTTACGTCTCTCACGCTCTATGTGTGCTTTATCTGCAATCATTTTCTCCTTTGTCTTTATTCCATTTCTGATGGTTGCCCTCCGCGCAACTCGTTCAGCGGCGGGTTGCTCCCAATGTGCATTATCAATGCCTGTATTGTTTTTAAATAATAGCGTTAGTAAACCTAACACTTTCAACAGATCTAGCTACTTGGTGGGGTATTGGTGCTTGGTAAGGCTGATGTGGTCGGGGCACTTTGGAATCGAGTGTATGGTGCAGAAGAACAGGTAGATATCACAGCTTGGAGAGAATGGTGTTGCAGGGAGTGACCAGAGGATCTGACCGACACTCAAAACCGTGAAGAAAGTCCTGAAGGACATATAATCAGACCGCTACTGATACCATGAGTATTGGGACTCTTCGCTGGTTGTTGAAGATGAAGACAGAGCACGCATGGGAATGTTCCTAGTGCTGTTATGTTGGTTCTTGACTCAGCTCAACTCACCTCAACTCAACTCAACTCATCTCACCTCAGCTCAATTAAATTGATCTCAACACAACTCAAATCAGTTCAACGCAATGCAACTCAACTCAACTTAACTCAGCTCAACTCAACAGATCTAACTATAGAATGGGGAATTGTCTCTTATCACCACACAATAGCAGACTTCCGTGTCGGTCGATAGTCAACAAATCTGACTCATCGTGTCTCAGATATAGTTCTATACACCCGGATACACCCGGTTCACTGGACCTTGAAGATAAGTTTTCGTTTACCTCATAATATTGAATTTCATTTCCTTGTTCAAAAATGGGTGCTGACTTTAGCTATAGGTTCCTTTTCTTTGAAACTTTTTATAACAGGATGTACAAATTTACAATAACAAGCAAAGGTCCCTTTACACACATTTAGATGTACTGAGAATATATTTTCTTCTTCTTCTTCTTCTTCTTCTTCTTCTTCTTCTTCTTCTTCTTCTTCTTCTTCTTCTTCTTCTTCTTCTTCTTCTTCTTCTTCTTCTTCCTCTTCTTCTTCTTCTTCTTCTTCTTCTTCTTCTTCTTCTTCTTCTTCTTCTTCTTGTTGTTGTTGTTGTTGTTCTTCTTCTTCTTCTTCTTCTTCTTCTTCTTCTTCTTCTTCTTCTTCTTCTTCTTCTTCTTCTTCTTCTTCTTCTTCTTCTTCTTCTTCTTCTTCTTCTTCTTCTTCTTCTTCGTCTTCTTCTTCCTTCTCCTCCTCCTCTATCTGCTCTCATTCTTTTGCGTATATGCATATTTCCTATGCTGTTGTGTTCGACCTCGACCTTGGCTTGTTGCGAGAGGTATAAGAAAAACAGGAAGATAGGGGAGGGAGAGGGGAGGGTTATGTGCTAAACACGCACACACTCACACATACACACCCTTAATCTACAGCAGGTAACAGAAGCAAGGCGTCACCAGCAGTGACCTAGATACGTGAGGCTGTGTGCAGACTCTCTGGCGTTCTTTTACATTGTTGACACCTGTCGAGTACAACGTCCTGTCTGAACCAGGTCAAGGGTGTATACGGGTTTACAGCTTCCGACCTGCGTACAAATGACGCAATGGTGTCACGCTCACAAGGTGTTGGTCACAAATGTGACAGGCCGTGCCGCAATTAGTTACCAGCCAGTCGTGGTTCGGCTGTTGTAACACGGATGATGGAGGTCAGCCCTATGGTTGGTGTCGTTGTTTCAGCGTGTCAGTTGTTTCATCGGCTGCAGTGATCTGCATAGTGCGGAATGTAGCTTAGATATTGTTTTGTTCTCATATCCTTTACAGGACATCGCTGTCAACATCAGCATCTTTCAGCTGATTGTTGATTTCTTGGCAAGATTACGCTCAGTAGTTTGCCATTGCTTTCTGAGCGACCGGCTCACATACCCCGTAAGATACCGACGCGGAAAGAACCACCACCGATTCTCACGCACGTCACGTTACTCACGAGAGTATACGGGATTACGGAGAAAGTCGCTAACACCTAGGCCAGGGAGACGGCGGCTTAGATATTAACATCCTAAAAACGAAACTATAATTAGTAATGGAGAGGAAAGATCATCAATGAACATCACAGTAAACGGGGAGATGCTCAGGCTTGTCCATGGGAATGAGATTCCGATGGGAAATGTCCCATGGGATGGGATGGGACGGGACAGCAAACATTTGTATTTCCCATGGGGCACATGGGACAGTAGCCATATCATAGCAACTTTTTAAAAACCTTTTTAAAGCCTTTTATCCTTCCTTTTTCTTTATATACTTGTATCAATTCTTTATCTCGTGGTGGGACACCGGATAAATTAATAAATGCGCGCATATTACCAACGTTTCAATGCCCATTAAAAAAAAAAAAAAATTACTCGCATTACTTTAATGAAGATGATGAAGATTTCTTAAACCACATTCCGAATATTGTTCAGATTAAAGGAATGCAGTACATACATGAGAAATTAAAAAAAAAATATTTTTTTTTTGACAAACTAGAAATTGATTGTGCTACATCTCATTTAATTTTGCTGTTATACTTCCTCCTAGATTATCAGTTGTACAAAGTTATTGTTGATGTTGACGAAGAAAGTTCCAGCAGCATGGTGAAGAAATATTGTCAGAATTGATTATGTGGTTGTTTCGGGATTTGAAATTTAAATATTGAGCACAACCCACTACTGGTAACGCCGATCGCATTCTGGTATGAACCTAAGGCCTATCCACGTCAATATGGAAGCACTATACTCGAGTTTCGCCCTCATTTCCTCAGAGATCCCGAAACAACCACATAATCAATTGATTATTGCTCACTGGATTTAGGAGGCCTGGTGTTCCTTGCCAGTGAGAAGTCCTGATCGTTCGGGTCCCATCGATTGACGGACGTCGGTCGCGGCGATTGGGCAATCTTGAGCATGGCCTACGATGGGTGGCGTTGTGATGTTCTGTTGTGATAATTTGGTGTGTCCAGTGTGTGCCGCGTGGTTACACACCCGCTTCACACGCGTGATCAGGGACTGTTTCCAGATCCGGTCAGGGATATGCACTACTGACGAGCTCAAATGAGGGCGAAACTCGAGTATAGTGCTTCCATATTGACGTGGATAGGCCTTAGGTTCATACCAGAATGCGATTGTCAGAATTTTCAGAAAAATTATTGGAGAAAAACTTTGGCCATATTGCGACAGTTCTTTGACAGTTACTGCAGCATCCCTTACTGGAGTTGACATTAAAGCCAAAATAGAAGACACGGTCAAGTCAGTTGTTACTAAGAAGAAAGGGAATGTGGACACCAATAAATGGGCCAATGATTGGATCGCTTTTTCTAAGTCTGTTGTTCCAACTGTTATTTCATTCATCAAAGATTTAAATCTTTCTTCTGAATCATCTGCTGTATGTGAAATAGCAGGAATTGTAGAACAAAAGCCGAAAAGTGATTTTGACTTAGTTTTTGATCCTCCACCAATCAAAACATTTAGGTTTGATGACCCCAGAATCAAATGCCTTGATGATGAAGTCACCATGTTTCAAAGATTACGGCAACCAACTTCACAACCATTAAATTATTGGGAAAATGAACATAGGTTTCCACTGCTAACAGCAAGTACGAAAATTGTTTTGGCCATACCAGTGTCCTCAGCGGCAGTAGAGCGCTTATTTAGTGCAGCTGGATTGTTGTTGAGTAAGTTACGAAAACGGATGTTACCAGCTCTCGTTATAAACTCTGTGTATATCAGATTTCCATGTAAGATGAAACTTGTGGAAATGGTTCAGGGATTACCTGGATTAACTGAATTATTATAAAAGTCGATCAGCAGGAAATTGATAATGAGAGTGTCAGATGACACTGAATTGTCATATTTAGATTAAACTTTGTTTTAATAAAATACTCTTGAATATTAAAATTAATAAATGCTGTTGTTTTACATGTCTCTTTGTACATGTAGTCCTTTTTAGTAGACACTAACCGTAAACTTTCATAAATTTCATAATTTTATTTAAACTGTATTCCATATTAATATTATCATGGGAATCCCATGGGATGGGATGGATGGGACAGACATAAACTGTCGTGGGATGGGATGGGAATGGGACTGAAAAATGTGTCCCATGGACAAGCCTAGAGATACTATAACCAAAAAAAATACGTTTCTCCTGTCTTGGACATGTAATAACAGACTATGGTAGAAGTGAAATAGAAACCAAACAGAGAATAGGAATAGCCAAAAAAGCTTTCAACAGCATGAAATCAGTATTAGCACCTAGAGAGATTAACAACGCATTAAAAATGATAATTGTCGAATGTTACGTATATTTAACACTATTGTATGGCGTGGAAGCCTGGACAATGAACAAGCAACTAGAGAGTCGAATAGAGTCGCAGATACAGGCGAATATGTCGCATTTCATGGAAACAGAAACAATCAAATACAGAGTTTCTAGAAAAGCTAAAAATGAAAAATAGTGTTGATGAAAGAAATAAAAAAGAAGCAAGTGAACTATTTCGGCCACGTTAAAACCACACTGAGAGGGCAAGGTTGAGGGTCAGCGAGGAAGAGGTAGGCAACGGTGTTGGTTGTTGTTTGTCCATCAAGATTGATGATGAAAATTCATTTCATCCAATGGGGTTGAAGGTGTGGAGCCGTGAGTTCTAAAATGGCTGATAAGGCCTATTTTGGCTCGAAATGTTCTTTGACAATGTGGACAAAGAATGCTTGACATTTCTGGAGGAGGATCTCCTGCAGTGGTTTTTCTGTCCAGCCTTTTCTTCACAGCTCTTGCAGTCCTGGTTGCCTCACACGTGACTGCACCCTTTAGGCAACGATTTAAGTTGGAAGATAACATAAAGAGATGGACGAACAGATTGTACAATCAAGGCGAGGGACGGACAGTGTTGAGATCCATTGCAGCCAACCTTCATTGTGGAGACGGCACTATATCGATTGAGTGTTTGATATTCCTGCTGCCGGACAGACAGATGACTTTATTTTTTTAAAGTTTTAATAAGGGCCCACGGTCCCCCCCTCCCCCCCCCCCCCCCCAGGTGTCAGAGCCACCCCAACAAGACCCCAGGTCCCGGTGTGTCAGTCGGGTGACAGTCTCTGCTGGTGACACTGGCAAGACCAAGAGCAGATACTACACTTTGATCTCAGCCGAAAGACAGACGCTTTTAGCAGGTTCAGTGCCAAACGAAAAGTTGGTTTGTACCAAATAAAACTGGATGGCGGAAAATGTGAAGTAGTGTTGTATCACAGTTATGACTTTAAAGTTGTTAATATGGTAGCACATATGTTGTATTATACATCGAATTAAAGGAGTTGCATAAGGGTAACCACTGTATTGATATTTTAATTATAGTTTGATTTATGGTCAGGTCTTAGTCAGATATGACTGAGCTACCGTATAACAGTAGACGGTACTACCTGGTTTCTGTTAGCGCCGAACGTTGGGCGGCGCTTACCAAACCCGACACCCCACATTGTGCCAACGGCTTCGGGCGGAAGAGCTCAATTGGGAGGGTACAAGCCTTACCCTGGTGCGAGGAAATGCAAGCTAAAGACAAAATTGTCATGGCAGGGCAGACCAGGCCCTAAGCCTTGGTTGGCGACTGGTCTAGGATCGAAGCTCAGACAGGCGGACAGTTAGAGCATTGCTTTGCTGATCCGGTAGCTTCTGCAGCTTGTCTTGTTCCAGATGTAGGGGTGTTACCTTTCCTCTGGAGTGAACTAGGCAGACCGAGTGTCGTGTCCTCCTTTAAAGTGTCGTCCCTGGAGTGAGGAGACCCGACACCCACATTATAATATTTTTTTCCTCTCAATATTCTGGAGAATCCACCAGCTTCCGTCCAACACACTCCATCAGCCTATGGACACCTTTTCCTATCACTCTCTCACTGTCGAACTATGCCCCCTCTCATACTTCCCAACGCAACATACTCAACAACTCTTGCTTCTAAAAATTACTAAAGAGTAATTTATTAAAATAAAAGTGTAACGTATATGAGACGTGTATGTGAAGAAAATGTGTGACGTGTTCTATAAAGTGTGTAGAATCGGACTCTCAGACAACAACCCAGTCAGCTGATCCCAGCAAAGATAGACCACAGCACGTTACGTCAGAACATGTACAGCTCACCCAGTGCCGAAACCATCTTGCCGGATATTGCTTTGCCTCTGTAGACCTCTGGTAATCCAATTTCAAGATCATCCGAAATAGACACCGGTGGTATTAACAGTTAATCATGGACCGGTTGCACTCTACACAATGTCCGTTCCTATCGTTCCTTAAAAAAAACTGCACAAGTCCTTTGTAGTGTGTACACAGTTACTACTGTTAATTGTTACTGTACTGGATCCTCCCTCGTGTCTATCTAGCCTCAAGTAGCAAGTCTTGTGTTCTATTACACGAGATTATATAACACTAGGTAACTATTAGACTGTTCTCATTTAGTTACTTCTGTCTGATGCCGTGTGGTGCATCAGTACGCATCACTCTCTTTGGTGAATCAACTTCCTTCTGTATGCAACGTTCTGTATGCAACTTTATTGATTGTGGAACTGGTGTTCTTCCTAATGGGATTGGATTCTTTCCCAAAAACTTGTTGAGTTTCCTTGGATCTGGTAGGGAACCTAGGATAGAAACAACACATCTGGTGATAGTACTAGTCACTGATCCTTTCGGCTGAGTGTAAGCCTATCACCTTGCTTAATGATCTTTAGCTAACTAGACTTAGTCATAGAGCAGATTAGCTACCCACCTAGAGCCGAATCAGGCTATGACAAAGAAAAAATCAGCAAACAGAATGCGGAAACCCGCCCACCAGGGACACCTACGGGAAGATCCCAATTATCCCTCATTACTCAATTCTCAACTAGTAAAGCTTATCAACACTTCACTAATCTATTCTTAACTAGCAGAGTTAATATCACTATTCTACTCTAACTAGTTTCCACTAACAGTGCTAATCATCACACTATAGTTTAACAAGGCCACAGTCTATATTAAGTAGAACTAATATTATAATAGGTTATACCTTAAATGGCACTACTGCAGTCCTATCAATCATATCTACATCTGCCATTATAGGCACGTGTAAAATTAAGTCACTAATTAACACACGGTAGATATTATTTCCACTAAGCACTGCAGTGCCCTGGCACTCCGACTAAAGCATTTTTCAAGTCCCCCTAGTTGGTCCGAACTCGGGTTTATATGGCAAACTACCAAAGTTGGCCACGTGACGTTATCCTTTATGCCCCCACACAGGTGCAGATCATCCCCTGTCAGGGATCCATCCTCCCTGGCTCCATTAATGTTAGATTTGTCATCACTGGTTTTGACATCCAAAACAATCTAGAGAGTTACTGTACAGTTCCAACAAAGAGTTTTTCCCAACACGCTGTCAATCTTCTCGATGTTCCGGAAACAAGACTTGACAGATGTACTGTTTCCTGTCTCTCGCTGCCAATTCCGGTTTGTCTCTGACTGTTGACAAACTGTCAAGCGATGCCGGGACCTGTCTTCATCACCACCGAATGTTCCCAATCCGTTAGAGATGTACACGTGCAACTACAAATATTGTCCTGGGATTTTGACATCCGATTTGTTTTTACTGTTAGTAAAATAGTTGTCGCTGGCAGATAGTCCGTTTAATCAGAAAATCCTCTATAATAATCAACCGGTTAAACACACGGTTTTATTTTGTGACATAGGCCCCCTCCTAAGAGAGTAGTCCATCTCACTCTTCTCCACCGTGAGTTTAATCCAGATGATTCATTCTTCTTCTTCAGGAGCTGGGTGTCTTGATAAGAAATCCGCTCCAACGTTTTCCTTCCCAGGAATGTACTCTACTGTGAAATTATACGGTTGAAGTAACAACGACCACCGCATCAAACGTGCGTTGAGCTTCTGAGAAGTAGCCAGGAACATCATTGGCTGATGATCCAACTGGACCCGAAACTTAACTCCATACAAATATGGCTGAAATTTTTGCACTGCCCATACGAGGGACAAGCACTCTCTCTCGACGGTTGAATAATTCCTCTCCGCCTGTAGAAGTTTCTTACTTGCGTATGCCACAGGTTTCAAAACCGAAGCATCGTCTTTTCCTTCCTGTAACAAAGCGGCTCCAATTCCAATCGCACTCGCATCTGTTCTCAACACAAATTGTTCCGGTAACCAATCATGCACTTGGTTGGACGAGAGGTAAGCCCTGCTTCCTTGAGCCTATTAAACACTCTCTCCAAGGATTGTAAGTGGTCATCCAGGCTGTCACTGGAAATCAGAATATCATCCATGAATGAGATGATGGACGGATCCTGTAACGGATCTAGTAAAGTCCTCATCATGCGTGTAAACACACTAGGTGCATTGCTGAGTCCAAAGGGCATGACCTTGAATTCGTAGTGTCCACTGGGTGTACTGAAGGCTAACAGTGGTTGAATCTCCGGTTTGACTGGTATCTGATAGTACCCCCGACTCAGATCCACCTTTGAAAAGTACCGAGCCTTATGGAGCCTAGCGAATAACTGAGTTGGATTCGGCAAAGGTTCCACCTGAAATTGTGTGTGACTGTTCAGAAGTCGGTAATCTATACACAACCGGTGTTCTCCACTTGGTTTGCGTAACAAAACTACCCCTGCATTGTATGGGGATGTGGATGGTGCAATCACATCATCCTCCAGCAATTTGTGTATTTCCTCCTCCAGGGCCTTTTCTTTAGAGAATGGCACTGGGTAAACCTTTTGGCGAACAGGCTCCTGTGTGGTCAAAGTCATCTCGAACTCCACCAACCTCGTTCGTCCTGGTTTATCCGTCAGTATCTCCTTATGAGACTTGAGAACCTGGGTTATCTTTTCCCTCTCCTGTGAGGTCAGATCAGGGTTCACTTGTACATCCCTATAGGTTTCCTGGTGTACCAAGGGATATTCCCTGCCCTCGTTGGTTCCCACTTCTGTCTCCACTGCAACTGCCATTGCCATGAGGTGAGCTGCCGTGTCTCCGGGTCTCTCTTCGTATTTCCGCAAGAGATTGATATGGAAAATCTTCGACTTTCCCCGGATCCGGATCTGATAGTTGGTTCTGGATATCACCCTTTCCACGGGAAATGGTCCTTGCCAACCTATCTCCAGTTTGTTGTTTCCCGTTGGGAGTAGCAACAAGACTCTATCTCCCACCTCTAGAGATCTTTCTTTAGACCTACGGTTGTAGTAAGCCGCATGTCTTTTCCTGGCCTTTTTCAAGTTTTGATTTGCCAGAGTCCATCCCTTGTGGAGTTTTTCTTTCAGTTCCTCCACGTATCGATAGGATGAGATCACTTCTTCTGACGTCCCCTCTTCAGTCCAACTCCTCAACATGGCTTCCAACGGTCCTTTGATTGGACGACCAAACAGCAACGTAGCGGGTGGTAGTCCTGTTGAGCCATGAGGAACTTCCCGATAGGCAAAGAGTGCTGCTGGGATATATTCATCCCACCTATCAGGTTTTTCCTGCGCTAATTTCCTGAGCATTGTCATCAACGTGCCGTTGAAACGCTCTACTTGTCCATTGGCTTGAGGGTGGTAAGGGCTGGTATGTATGTGGTTAGAGTGAAACACCCTAAATACCTCCTCCATGAGTTTTCCACAAAACTGTGATCCATTGTCCGTCAGAATTTGATCCGGAAAGCCTAATCTGGTAAAGGCCTCCATCAGTGCGTCCGCCACTCTTTTCGAGTCAATCGTAGTCAACGGTATGGCTTCACCCCACATTGTACAGCAATCCACCATTGTGAGTATATACATGTTCCTCTTCCTAGTCCTGGGAAGTGGACCCACGATATCGATGGCTACCCTCTCGAAAGGAGAGTTCATGATGGGCATCTCACCCAACACCACCGGTGCTGTCCAGTGTTTCGGTGCCACCCTCTGGCACTCAGGGCATGACTTCACATACCGACGCACATCATCTGTCATTCCCGGCCAATAGTAGTGGCAGGAAATCCGCTGCATGGTGGCGGCAATACCCATATGTCCACTAAAGGAGATGGTATGCCCCATATGAAGAATCTGGGACCGGTGAGCTTTCGGGACGACCAACTGACCGTATAGGTTGTCTCCCCTTCCTGCTCTCCTGTAGAGTATCCTATTCTTCATGTAGTACTGCCCCCGTCCTGGTGGATCAGCACTTTTCTGCAGCTTTTTGTAGCAAGGACGTAAAGTATCATCCTCACTCTGGGCAGTTCGTAGCTCCCCCGGCATTGGGTTAGTCACAATTGCGTCTGCCTCTTCCGTTTTCGTCTGAGAGCGAGTCTGCATTGCTCCCATATGGATTGGCTCCCTGGGCATTCCCAGAAAGACAAACCGGCAACCTAGGATGACTGGAAAAATGGGATCGGTCAATACAGCGGCCTTGATGGTGCCGGTGACGTACCTTGAGCGAATCTCCACATTAGCAATGGGCAACTTCATGGGTACAGCACTTTTCTGTGCAGGCTGTATATCCAATGTTTCACCTGTGAATTGTTCTGGATGTACCAGATCCGCAGAAATCACGGCCTCCCCGTCCAGTCCTGTGTCGTATAAACACTCCACTTGACGACCGTTAACCTCTACCAATTCCACTACAGGTGGTTTTTCCTGGTCTGGAGTCTCTTCCTCGGCCTCGACCTGTTTGGTGGGCTCCACCTTAGGTTTTCCTGAGCACACGACGAATTGAGTGTCTCCTGACTTTCCCCTACAGTCAATAGCATTGTGCGTGTTTGACTTGCATTGGTTGCACCATTTCCCTGTCCTAGATTTTCTAGTGTCGGACTTGAGTGAGCTCTCCTGGTGGCGAGCTTCCTTGTTGACCTTGGCATTTTCCGTGACAACCTCCTTGGAAGTCACTTGACATGCTGCGAAGTGAGGGTTCTTAGCCTTCGATTTGCAGTCCCTCGTATTGTGAGAGGGTGACTTACAAATTGAACACCACTTCTCCGACCATGATCGTTTAGGTGTAGAGCTTGAAGTGCTCTTGCTTCCCTCCTTCTTCTTCTCTGAACTATCCTCTGATTTTTGCACATAAGGTTCCCACTTTTTGGTTCCTGAGTTTTTGGCTTTCTTCTTGTCATGTTTCTCTTGACTTTTGGTGTTGGTTGAAAGGTTTTCCCCTGCCTCCCCATGTACCTCGACGAACCGTTCTGCTAATTTAGTCACGAGGTCAATACGTTCCGCTCCTTGTTCTCCCAGGAACGTCCTGAGAGGTTTAGACATTTGCTTCTTCAGCTGGTCGACCACCATGAGCTCTTCCAGACTCTCATAGTCATGTGCGAACCCAGCCAAATCCATCCACTTATGGAGATAAGATTTAAGACGCAAACTGTAGGCGGCAAACAACTCTCCCGGTTCTCGTTTCGCTGCTCGAAATTTTTTCCGGTAGGTATGTGACGTAACCTCGAATCGTTTCAGCAGAGCCGTCTTTAACTCGTCATAATTGTTCTCATGTCCTGGTGGCAGGCGAGTATAAACCTCGTATCCCGTCCCGCGTAATCCCTGGGATAGCTTAAGATTCCATTTGTTACGCTCCAGACCCATAGCAACTGACATAGCCTCGAAGCGTTGAAGGTATTGATCAATCTTCTCTTTGTCCTCCTCGTAGACCGCTAAAGGGAACTTCATAGCATGGTACCCATGTCCACCTACTGGTGTTGATCCTGGGATGGAGGAACCTCCAACTGCTCCCTCAGTTTCTCCATTAGATTGACTCTTCAACTCGAGTTCCCTCATCCAGTACTCGTGCTCCCTTTTCTGTGCTTCCTGTTCAGCTTCTAATTTCCTAGCTGCTTGCTCAGCTTCAAATTTCCTAGCTGCTTGCTCAGCTTCCAATTTCCTAGCTGCTTGCTCAGCTTCCAATTTCCTAGCTGCTTGTTCCAACTCCATCCTTCTCAATTCCAGCTCGGCCTTTCGATCATCCCTTTCTGCTTGACGATACTCCCTCTCCACTTCCTGTATGTAATCCGTTAGAGCAGACCCCGCCAATCCCATTTCTTCCCCCCTTGCCTTTAATTCTGCTGTGCTAAGTTTAGGGGTGGCCATTATACAGAGAGGTAAGCTAGCAGGTCTAGTACAATATAACTGCAAATTACTATACAGATATATGAACAAGTACTATAAATCTAGATATTACCACACACAGCACATTCACTCAGTGACAAGAGTAGAATCAGGACCACAGACCTATGCAGACGTGTGAAGTGTGAACAGGTAAGATGTTAGTCCTAACCCCTATCCACATTCACTCTAGCTGGATTCTCCAAAATGATATCTCCCTCTAATAACTAAGGATCCCGTGTCAAAAGACCCCGTTGTCAGAAGATCCCACTGTCAAAGGCTCCTGCTTGCAGGAGATCTCGCTGTCCAAGGATTCCGTTTACGGGAGATCCCGCTGTCCAAGGATTCCGTTTACGAGAGATCCCGCTGTCCAAAGATCCCGTTGATGAGAGATCCCGCTGTCCAAAGTTCCCGTTGACGAGAGATCCCACTGTCCAAAGATCACGTTTACGAGAGATCCCGCTGTCCAAAGATCCCGTTTACGAGCCCCCAATAATGTCGTGTCCTCCTTTAAAGTGTCGTCCCTGGAGTGAGGAGACCCGACACCCACATTATAATATTTTTTTCCTCTCAATATTCTGGAGAATCCACCAGCTTCCGTCCAACACACTCCATCAGCCTATGGACACCTTTTCCTATCACTCTCTCACTGTCGAACTATGCCCCCTCTCATACTTCCCAACGCAACATACTCAACAACTCTTGCTTCTAAAAATTACTAAAGAGTAATTTATTAAAATAAAAGTGTAACGTATATGAGACGTGTATGTGAAGAAAATGTGTGACGTGTTCTATAAAGTGTGTAGAATCGGACTCTCAGACAACAACCCAGTCAGCTGATCCCAGCAAAGATAGACCACAGCACGTTACGTCAGAACATGTACAGCTCACCCAGTGCCGAAACCATCTTGCCGGATATTGCTTTGCCTCTGTAGACCTCTGGTAATCCAATTTCAAGATCATCCGAAATAGACACCGGTGGTATTAACAGTTAATCATGGACCGGTTGCACTCTACACAATGTCCGTTCCTATCGTTCCTTAAAAAAAACTGCACAAGTCCTTTGTAGTGTGTACACAGTTACTACTGTTAATTGTTACTGTACTGGATCCTCCCTCGTGTCTATCTAGCCTCAAGTAGCAAGTCTTGTGTTCTATTACACGAGATTATATAACACTAGGTAACTATTAGACTGTTCTCATTTAGTTACTTCTGTCTGATGCCGTGTGGTGCATCAGTACGCATCACTCTCTTTGGTGAATCAACTTCCTTCTGTATGCAACGTTCTGTATGCAACTTTATTGATTGTGGAACTGGTGTTCTTCCTAATGGGATTGGATTCTTTCCCAAAAACTTGTTGAGTTTCCTTGGATCTGGTAGGGAACCTAGGATAGAAACAACACATCTGGTGATAGTACTAGTCACTGATCCTTTCGGCTGAGTGTAAGCCTATCACCTTGCTTAATGATCTTTAGCTAACTAGACTTAGTCATAGAGCAGATTAGCTACCCACCTAGAGCCGAATCAGGCTATGACAAAGAAAAAATCAGCAAACAGAATGCGGAAACCCGCCCACCAGGGACACCTACGGGAAGATCCCAATTATCCCTCATTACTCAATTCTCAACTAGTAAAGCTTATCAACACTTCACTAATCTATTCTTAACTAGCAGAGTTAATATCACTATTCTACTCTAACTAGTTTCCACTAACAGTGCTAATCATCACACTATAGTTTAACAAGGCCACAGTCTATATTAAGTAGAACTAATATTATAATAGGTTATACCTTAAATGGCACTACTGCAGTCCTATCAATCATATCTACATCTGCCATTATAGGCACGTGTAAAATTAAGTCACTAATTAACACACGGTAGATATTATTTCCACTAAGCACTGCAGTGCCCTGGCACTCCGACTAAAGCATTTTTCAAGTCCCCCTAGTTGGTCCGAACTCGGGTTTATATGGCAAACTACCAAAGTTGGCCACGTGACGTTATCCTTTATGCCCCCACACAGGTGCAGATCATCCCCTGTCAGGGATCCATCCTCCCTGGCTCCATTAATGTTAGATTTGTCATCACTGGTTTTGACATCCAAAACAATCTAGAGAGTTACTGTACAGTTCCAACAAAGAGTTTTTCCCAACACGCTGTCAATCTTCTCGATGTTCCGGAAACAAGACTTGACAGATGTTCTGTTTCCTGTCTCTCGCTGCCAATTCCGGTTTGTCTCTGACTGTTGACAAACTGTCAAGCGATGCCGGGACCTGTCTTCATCACCACCGAATGTTCCCAATCCGTTAGAGATGTACACGTGCAACTACAAATATTGTCCTGGGATTTTGACATCCGATTTGTTTTTACTGTTAGTAAAATAGTTGTCGCTGGCAGATAGTCCGTTTAATCAGAAAATCCTCTATAATAATCAACCGGTTAAACACACGGTTTTATTTTGTGACACCGAGAGAGGGATCATGCTGCATGGGCAACACATGATCTCTATATTTTAGCCCAGGCTTTGTGCTATGGAGAGGCAATAACTCCATCCCTGGTCTTAACTGGTCTCGGAATCAAAGCGAGAGGCAACTGTTACGGGTTATAAGTCCTTGTCAGTTGGCGTAGACATGGGGCGCCACGCGTTGCCTCTGACGGTGGGAGACACCTATAGGTGTCACTGATCAGCTACCGCCCGCCTCAAGCTGGGCAGCCCCCAGCCAATTGGGTGCTGATCCGCCACAGCCTGCCTGCTTCAATGGGTGCTTGGGGCTAGGACAAAATCTGAATCGCAGGCTGTAAAACCAATGCACCAGGTACAAACAAAAATATAAATAGAAACCTCAAGCTACGGCTTGCAACCTGGAACGTGAGAACCATGTGTCCAGGATTTTCCACTGACTTGACCAATATTGACGATGTGAGAAAAACGGCTGTGATTGATGCCGAACTCAATCGTCTTAACATTGATATTGCTGGCCTGCAGGAGACTCGCCTCGCTGAGGAAGGGTCACTCAGGGAAAACAACTACACCTTTTTCTGGAAGGGTAAAGGGCAGGCAGAAAAAAGGCAACACGGTGTGGGCTTTGCAGTGAAGAATTCGCTACTGGGAATGATTGAAATTCCAGCAGGAGGAAATGAAAGACTATTATCCCTGCGCTTGGCAACCTCTTGTGGGTTTGCCACCATTATTACTGCATATGCACCGACACTCGATTCCTCTGATGATGTGAAGGATTTGTTCTATGAGGAGTTAGACTCTGCGATCAAGGCAGTTTCAAAATCCGACTACATTTATATGCTCGGTGATTTCAATGCTCGTGTGGGCAAGGACTCGAGTTCATGGCCAGTGTGCCTTGGAAAATACAACATCGGTCGCATGAATGAAAATGGGCAAAGGCTGCTGGAGCATTGCACCAGTAATGACCTATGTATTACAAACTCTTTTTTTAAAACAAAAGAGATGCTTAAGGTCACATGGAAACATCCAAGATCCGGCCATTGGCACCAGCTGGACTTCATCATCACACGGAGACAACATCTGAACCATATATCATTGACTCGTAGTTACCACAGTGCTGACTGTGATACGGATCATTCTTTGGTTGTTGCAAGGGTTAGACTGAGACCAAAGAGAATCTACACAGCTAAACACAAATCTAGCCCCAGGATTAATATTATTAACACTCATGATCCTGAAAAGTGCTTTCAGTTTCAACAGCAACTTGAAGACGCTTTCACTGATACACCAGAAAATTGTACAGTAAATGATAAATGGAATAAACTTAAGGAAACTCTTTGTAAAACTGCCGTAAAGGTTTACGGCACTGTGGATCATAAGAGGCAGGACTGGTTTGCGACCAACAGCGAGACTCTGCAGCCCTTGATTGATAAGAAGAAGAAATCTCTCTTAAGAAACAAGGAAAGACCAACGCGTAACACTCTGAGTGAGCTAAGGCAAGCTAGAAAGGATGTGCAAAAGGCTGCCAGGCAGTGTGCAAATGATTATTGGATCAAGTTATGTGAGTCCATTCAAATCGCAAGTGATAAGGGAGACATAAGAAGCATGTATGAAGGAATAAAGAAAGCCTGTGGTCCAGTGATCAAAAGAAGTGCACCATTGAAAACCTTGACTGGAGAAGTCATCACTGATAAGAAACAGCAGATGGACAGATGGGTAGAGCACTATTTGGAGCTTTACTCAAGTGAGACCAAACTAGCGGATAATGCCCTCAACGCCATAGAGGCTCTACCAACTCTTGACCACCTGGACACACTTCCCACCATAACAGAAGTTAAGTGTGCTATAAATGAACTTGCATCTGGCAAGGCTCCAGGTAAGGATGGGATTCCAATAGAGGTTATCAGGAGTGGGCAAGACACACTCACTATACAGATCCACCAGCTAATAGAGCTATGCTGGCGTGAAGGACAAGTCCCACAGGATTTCAAAGATTCAAGCATCATAACACTGTACAAGAACAAGGGCGATCGGAGCGACTGCAACAACTATAGGGGTATCTCACTTCTGTGTATTGTTGGAAAAGTATTTGCCAGAATTGTTCTGCGCAGACTTCAAGTCCTAGGAGATCAAGTCTACCCCGAATCACAGTGTGGCTTTCGACAGAACCGGTCTACCACTGATATGATATTCTCATTGCGACAAATGCAAGAAAAATGCCGTGAACAGAATCAACCACTGTTTATTGCCTTCATCGACCTCACAAAGGCATTTGATTTGGTCAGTCGTGAGGGTCTGTTCAAGGCACTAAAGAAGATTGGCTGCCCACCAACTCTTCTGTCCATTGTGGAATCGTTCCACACAGGCATGAAGGGTATAATCAAGTTTGATGGTGCAACTTCTGAAGAATTTGAAATCAAGAGTGGAGTTAAGCAAGGTTGTGTACTAGCTCCCACCCTCTTTGGAATATACTTTTCACTTCTACTGAAATATGCATTTCGTGATCAGGATGGTGGTATATACATTCACTCACGCTCAGATGGCGGCCTCTACAATGCTCAGAGATTGAAGGCTAAGACCAAAATTAGGAGGGTACTGATCAGAGAGTTGCTTTTTGCAGATGATGCTGCAGTTACGACCCACTCTGAGGAAGAATTGCAATGTCTACTATCTGCATTCTCCAATGCTTGTTCTGAATTTGGTTTAACAATTAGCAAAAAGAAGACACAGATTATGTCACAAGGTGCACATGGGGTACCATCAATCTTTATTGACGACGCCGAACTAGAGATAGTAGACCATTTTACATATCTAGGATCAGTGGTAAATAGCAAATTATCCCTAGATCAGGAAATCAACATCCGGATTGGTAAGGCAGCAACAACAATGAACAGGTTAAGAAAAAGAGTCTGGGAGAACAGGAAGCTTACTGCCAAAACAAAAGTCCTTGTCTATCAAGCCTGTGTCCTTAGTACTCTTCTCTATGGCAGTGAAACCTGGACAACTTACTCACACCAAGAGAACAATTTAAACAGCTTTCATATGCGGTGTCTGCGAAGAATTCTTGGTATTAAGTGGCAAGACAAAATCACAAATACTGAAGTATTGGAAAGATCAGGTTGTGTGACAGTTTATTCCATGCTCAGTCTTCGTAGACTTAGATGGATAGGACATCTTAGGAGGATGGATGATGGTAGAATACCAAAGGATATCTTTTTTGGTGAATTACAGATGGGTAAGAGATCTCAGGGTCGGCCTCTACTACGATACAAAGATGTGTGTAAGCGGGACATGATTGATACAGGCATTGATAATGCACATTGGGAGCAAGTCGCTGCTGAACGTGTTGCATGGAGGGCAAATATCAGAAATGGAATAAAGTCAAAGGAGAAAATTATTGCAGAAAAGTCACACACCAAGCGTTTGAGACGTAAGATGGTGCATGATGGTGGAAATGACCACGTGTTCACGTGCACCCACTGTGAACGGACATTTACAGCGCAAATTGGCCTTATCAGTCACACTCGCTACCGCCATAGTTAAAAGTTATTATGCCTTTTTAAAGCACAAACTATCGTCTGTCAAGACGGCAAGGTGCCAATGAAGTTTGATTTATGGCAATTGCGGGAAATTCGGAGTCTGCGTGGCGAAGAGTGGTCAAGCCGTTTGACGTGGGCTCCGATGGTTGTGGGTTCGATTCCGGACCGCGTACTTCGGTTCACGAATGGAATTTTTCGGAGACTCCTGTGGGTCGTTGCTAGAGCTACGGATCCTCGCCGGTGCTACGGAGTTCGTGCACTGAGCTGAGTTTCTCCAGACTCAGGTTTGAGTTAGAAGGAGAACTGAGCACTTATGGGTTACATCCGTGTTCCGTGATGTTGATCCATCAACTAAACTAAACTAAACTAGAGCTACGGAGTTCGTGCTTTGTGCGACGCTTTCCGCGCTGCGGAAAGAGACCGTGCCATATGGGATAAAACCCGGTGCAATGAAGTCGACCCTGTCGATTTTTAAGCGGCTTTTTTTTTAAAGTTACGGGAAATTCGAATGAGCGGGGCACTTGATCAGTTAAGGACACTTTGGAATTTGCTTCCTTGCCCAGAGTGAAGCGGATGGGAGTGAAGGAGATGGGGGAAAGGGAGTGGGAGTGAAACCGTGAGCCGCCAGACATGAACTTTTTTTGTCATGGGCACAAGACCAGTGATTATGAAGACAGGACTAGTACAATCAGTCGATATGGGGTGACGGAGATGTTCAAGTGGAGATCGGAACACCAATGAACCTGTCCAGTCGGTCATGGAGACAAAAACAATCACATACACAGGTTCTAGACAAACTGGGAATGAAAAGAGAGTTGTCCGAGGTCAGTGGATCAGACTGCGGCATGCATTTGTGTCAGGTTTCATCCAAGGTCACGGGCGCCATCTATTACAGCTGATGCCACGACGACACCAATCACCACCACAATTACGACCACGACCCCCCTCCCCCTACTACTACTACTACTACTACTACTACTACTACTACTACTACTACTACTACTACTACTACTACTACTGCTGCTGCTGCTGCTGCTGCTACTACTACTACTACTACCACTAATACGACTATTACAACTCATCATTGCCATGCCGATAAGCGTGGGCGGTCATGTTTCATCATCTCACACGATCACCAGAGTCGTGGATCAGCCCTGTGTTCTGGTCTCAACCATGCTATCTGGCCAAGACGTCCAGATACTTACATCTCTGCTTTCCCCGTGTTCTTCCCCCTCAGTCTTGCCAGTTGTCTCCATGTTCTCTAGTTTATTTAAGCTCATAACTTTCCCAACACTGTGATTGTCTACACCTTATTTCTCTAATGCATTTACGGTTTTCATTTATTTCCTGCAAGACTTGCTCATTGGTTTTTCTGTCTATCCATGGTATTCTTTCCATTTTCCTAAGAAACCACATTTCCACTCCCTTTAGATGTTTTTCAGCTTATCAGTTCATCGTCCACGTTTCATATCCACACAAAAGTACAGGTTCTACGTAGCACTCCAACACTCTTGTTCTCATTCCAATTAACATCTTTTTATTAGTCAGTATGTTTTCCATCTTGCTAAATGTTTCTTCGCCATAACGATCCTTGTTCAAATCTCTTCAAGGCACCTCCTATAAGATGATATAACTGTTCCTAGATGGGTGTATCGATTCACTTGTAATAGTTGTATTGATTCATTTGTAATAGTTGTATTGATTCACTTGTTTAAGAATATTCCCATTTACCCTAATAATACATTGTGGTATTCTTCCTAGTGACGACCATAATCTGTCTTCTTACCCTAGTTGCTCAATGTGTAAAACAACCGCATCTACTAAATGTTGCAGATCCTACTCATTGTCTGCAATTAAGACTGTATCATCTGCATATCTAATGGTATTTATGTCATGGCCTTCAATGGTGATTCCCCTTCTTCTTCTTCTTCTTCTTCTTCTTCTTCTTCTTCTTCTTCTTCTTCTTCTTCTTCTTCTTCTTCTTCTTCTTCTTCTTCTTCTTCTTCTTCTTCAGCGTTCCGAGCCATTGAGGTTCTTTGCTGCAGATACAATCCGTCTCTATTCGTCTCTCTGGTTGACCGTCTCATGCCAGTCGTTGATTCCAAGTGCTTGTAGGTCTATATATATATATTATCTCTCCACCGTCTTCTTGGTCTACCTCGGGGTCTACGGTCATTTATTTCCTGAGTGTAAGCGAGTTTTGTTTCCCTATTATCTTCCATTCCTTCTATATGCCCCAGCCAATGTAGTCTATTAGCCATCATAGTACCAGTGATTAGCGGGGACTTAAACAGAACATAAATGTCTTTGTTACTTCTTCTTTTCCACTCTCCACTTTGTGTATCCCTAATGGGTCCAAAGATGCGTCTTAAAACTTTGTTCTCAAAGGTTTGTAACAAGGCTTCGTCTCCTTTCGTTGTACTCCAGGTTTCAGAACCATACAGTACAACTGGTCTGATCAGTGTTTTGTATATTGTGATTTTGGTGTTACGAGATAGCGCATTTGGTTTTAGTAGATGTTGTCGTGCATAGTATATATTATTTCCAGAATTGATTCTAGTTTGTATTTCTTCCCTTATGATTTTGGAGCAGTTGAAGATTGTACCCAGGTATTTGTATGATTCCGTTCTTTTAATGGTCATATTATCTATTTGTATGTGGCCAGAGTTTTTAGCCATTCCTTCTCTTTAAATTACCATATATTCTGTCTTATCTTGGTTGATAACCAGCCCCATCTGTTGGGCTTTTTCCTTTAAGTGAGTCAATATTTCCAATGTCTTTTGCTCATTTTCCCCTATAATATCTATATCATCTGCATAACCAAGCAGCCTGGATGTTCCTCCAATATCATATTCCTCCTTCACCTTCCTTACAACTTTTTCTAGAGCCAGATTGAAGAGTAGCGGCGATAGTGCATCACCCTGTTTCAAGCCAGATGTTATTTGAAAAGGGTCTGATTTCCTGCCTTTATATGTTACTATATTATAAGTATCTTCCATGCATAGTCTGGTCATGTTGATTAACTTCCTTGGTATTCCAAATTCCCGCATAGCATTCCATAGACTATTCATATGGACACTATCATTAGCCTTTTGAAAAGGTGATTCCCCGTATATGTTCTAAAGATCTAAAAATATATTCACTGTATAGGGAAGAAAGATCTGGAGACATTACACATCCCTGTCGCATAACTCTCTTAATAGACTGATATTGACCTATTTCATTATTAATCTATATGGCAGTTTATTGTCTCCAATAGATGTGTTTTTACAAGTCTAAGATTTTGCCATCAGTTTGTAGATCTGCATCTTCATCATGTTGACGTGTCTTACTTTATCAAAAGCCTTTGTGTAGTCAATAAAGCAAAAGTGTAGGTCTTTGTTTACTTCTATAGAACTTTCAATTACTGTTCTCAGCATATACACAGCATTGACTGTACCCTTGGCTTCTACAAACCCACATTGTTCTTCCCCTATTTCAGGTTGTATTTTCGTCCTCACTCTTTGCATGATGATTCTTAGCAAAACCTTCGTGATGTGGCTCATTCTACTAATTTTTGGATGAGGACCACATTCCAATGCTCCTTATTTCTTCTGAATGGCAATAAATATAGAATTACACAATTCAGGAGGTATATCTCCAGTATCATATATTGTGTTCAGCAATCTGGTGAATTGATCTATTCCATATTCTTCTAAGGCATTGGTAATTTCTCTTGTGATGGTGTCTGGGCTGGGGTCTTGCCACTTTTCATATGGTTAAGAGCATTCTTAACTTCCATCATCAAAATTGATGGTCCTTCATTATTATTCCGAAAATCATCCTATTCGTCTCTTGTATCATCATAACGGTTTTACACATAATATGTCCATATATGTCAAATCTGATCTTTTTCTATTTTGATTTTTCCATCTTTTGTTTTCAGGCAGCCGGTTGAAGTAAGCTCCTGAATTCTTTTGTGCATTTATTTGGTATTTTTACCGTTGTATTGTTTTTCAATTTCACGCAATTTTTTCATAAGACATGCTTCTTTTGCCTCTTTACGTAATGTTCTGACCTTTCTGTGAATCTCTTTATATTTGTCTGGATTATTTTTATTGTGTCTTCTTGTTTCCATTAGTCGTAAAATTTATTCGGTCATCCATTTCTTACGAACTACTTTCTTTAATTTTGGGATAGTTGTTTATGCAGCCAATTTGATTGAATTCTTCAGCATTTCTCATTGATCTTGAAATAAGATCTCTAGATGAAATCTGTTCTTTACTTCTATGTTAAAATTGTCGTGTATTTCCTTGTCATTTTTCAATGTACAAAGGTCATATTTGGTGTTTCTTGGTGTATACTTTATTTCCTTAACTTTACTCTTAATGTACCTGTAATAAATCTGTGATCACTGTAATAGTCTGCATTTGGAACTGTTTTTGCGACTCAGCGCATTTCGAAACCTTCTGCCAATCAGGATGTAGTCAGTCTGGTTTCTAATCCTGCTGTCAGAACTCCTCCATGCCCATAATCTTCTTGGATGTTGCATAAACCAGATGTTTCTGACAATCAGTTCATGCTCTTTTGTCCATTCTACACGTCTGTATCCTCTCTCGTTTCGTTCTCCATCGCCTTACTTTCCTCCATCGCATTGAAGCCACCCATTAAGATGTTTATTTCTGAATTTTAATATTTCTTTAAAGCAGTCCCCATGTCATTATACAATTCCTCTACTATCTTCACTGCTTTCTCCTGTTAGGGCATATATTTGGATGAGGTTTATGCCAAAAGGTCTGCCGATTAATTTTACCAGGCGAACCCTGTCTGATACTGCCCAATATCCTTCAACAGATTTTGGTCTTCTCAAATCCAAGATAATGCTCTCTCTTTGCTCTCTTCTCCGCCAGTATATATAATTTTAAACTCCTCTCCTGGCTTAGACAGACAGACAGACAGACTTCAGACAGACAGACAGACTTGCATAGTGTTGCTCCCACTTACGTTTTAAATGACGTACACACACGCACGCGCGCGCGCACACACGCACACACATACACTATAATCAACAACCTTTTTCGCTCCAACAACGACAAGAAACAACAACACCCAAATTCAAAAACAAACATACAATATAACATATTGCAACATTATGCGCCTCAACATTCACAACCACAGAGCTAACCCAAGAAACACCACAAACTATCCCATTACCTATTCGAACGAGCAGAAGCGACAACTTCATGCGCAGTTGGGGGGTAGAAATCGGTCAGGGTTACCCAAATACTCGCCATGTCTCGCTTCGCTCCAGAACCGCCTCGCACTTAATTGTATCTGCGCAATAGAATTGCTAATACTCTCGCAACCAGAGCCTGGTCTCCCAGGTTTAGGGCTATATTTAGCAGCTTGTTCGTGTGGGTGGAATATACGGTTAAGTTTCTTCAAGGGTCACATGACCGATCAATATTGTGTCGATCAGTTCACGTCACGTACCAGCTGACTACACTGCTAATAATAGATCCTGGGAATTTTGCGGTAAAATTACTGGGGAAAGTAGACTAGGCTGCCTGAGAAAGACAATCAATGGGAACACAATGCTGAGTAATCCGTGTTAATAACTTGCCGTTATGCCCTGTTGGTGTCCAGAGCTGATGCCATGTCTATTATTAAGTGCAAAATTCTGTCTAGGTCACGTTTCTCATTGCCTATCTCTACACAGGGAAATTTCCGCTGCGCAGTTTCCGTGGCCCATATTTTGTTAAATTGTAGAAGAAATGTTTCTGTCAGGTCTGTTTGGGTTTTGTTTGGGTGGTTTCTCTTCCCTAAATTTGTGGGGGAAAAATAAAAATGTTTGGAGAAAATGTAATCACACTTTACAGCACTGAAACCAGTTTCTGTGAATTGCCGTTTTTCTGTGTCTGTCATGTTAGTGTTGTAACTCGTTCTGTCCCAAGAAATGTACCACGTGTGATTATTGGTTGATCTAATCATGTATATGAATGAGCGTGTCTTGTTTCATTGGTCATTTTAATCATGTTTACAAATCAGTGTCTTGTGTGTGATTGACTATACTAATCACGTTTACCAACATTGTGTTGTGTGATTGGCTATACCAATCACGTTTACCAACCATTGTGTTGTGTGATTGGCTATATTAATCACGTTTATCAACCATTGTGTTGTGTGATTGGCTATACTAATAACGTGTACCAACCAAAGTCTCGTGTGTGATTGGCTATACTAATCACCTATGCCAACCAATGTCTCGAGTGTGATTGGCTATACTAATCACCTATACCAACCAATGGCTCGTGTGTGATTGGCTATACTAATCACCTATACCAACCAATGGCTCGTGTGTCATTGGCTATACTAATCACGTGTACCAATCAGTGTCTCGTGTGTGATTGGCTATACTAATCACCTATACCAACCAATGGCTCGTGTGTCATTGGCTATACTAATCACGTGTACCAACCAATGTCTCGTGTGTGATTGGCTATACTAATCACCTATACCAACCAATGTCTCGTGTGTCATTGGCTATACTAATCACCTATACCAACCAATGGCTCGTGTGTCATTGGCTATACTAATCACGTGTACCAACCAATGTCTCGTGTGTGATTGGCTATACTAATCACCTATACCAACCAATGTCTCGTGTGTCATTGGCTATACTAATCACGTGTGCCAACCAATGTCTCGTGTGTGATTGGGTATACTAATCACCTATACCAACCAATGTCTCGTGTGTGATTGGCTATACTAATCACCTATACCAACCAATGTCTCGTGTGTGATTGGCTATACTAATCACCTATACCAACCAATGGCTCGTGTGTGATTGGCTATACTAATCACGTGTACCAACCAATGTCTCGTGTGTGATTGGCTATACTAATCACGTGTACCAACCAATGTCTCGTGTGTGATTGGCTATACTAACCACGTGTACCAACCAAAGTCTCGTGTGTGATTGGCTATACTAATCACGTGTACCAACCAAAGTCTCGTGTGTGATTGGCTATACTAATCACGTGTACCAACCAAAGTCTCGTGTGTGATTGGCTATACTAATCACGTGTACCAACCAATGTCTCGTGTGTGATTGGCTATACTAATCACGTGTACCAACCAAAGTCTCGTGTGTGATTGGCTATACTAATCACGTGTACCAACCAAAGTCTCGTGTGTGATTGGCTATACTAATCACGTGTACCAAGCAAAGTCTGGTGTGTGATTGGCTATACTAATCACGTGTACCAACCAAAGTCTCGTGTGTGATTGGCTATACTAATCACGTGTACCAACCAAAGTCTCGTGTGTGATTGGCTATACTAATCACGTGTACCAACCAAAGTCTCGTGTGTGATTGGCTATACTAATCATGTGTACCAACCAATGTCTCGTGTGTGATTGGCTATACTAATCACGTGTACCAACCAAAGTCTCGTGTGTGATTGGCTATACTAATCACGTGTATCAACCAAAGTCTCGTGTGTGATTGGCTATACTAATCACGTGTACCAACCAAAGTCTCGTGTGTGATTGGCTATACTAATCACGTGTACGGAGACATTGTAGTTACATTTGTATAGCGCATACACGTGTAGCATAAAGATCCGGACGACATACTTTCAGAATAATTTTTTGTGTTAAGCATTTTTCAGCTGCTGTTGATGTACTAGGCAACATTACGCTCAGTAGTTTGCCATTGCTTTGTGAGCGACCGGCTCACATACCCCTAAGTTGCCAACGCGGCGAGAACAGCTACCGATTCTCGCGCAAGTTACGTTACCTACGAGAATATACGGGATTACGGAGAAAGACGTTAACCTCTAAGGCCAGGGAGTCCGGCTTAGGAATACATATTCAGACATAAATATATGAAAAACACTACATTCAGTTCTATTCCCTCCCTCATAATACCTTGATCCAGTATATGTGAATTGCTATTGCTACATACCCAACGCAGGATGTTGACCAGCGATGTTATGCGCCTGTGTCTACTTCTGTCATAAAACTGTCATTTACTGCCAATATAGTACCTTGCGGTGTATGGCCGTGGGGTCTTTGAACCTGAGGAATTACGGCCGCCTAGCTAGTGCAGTCGCCGCGAACTGTGCAGGTTAAGATTTTCTTTTTGCCCCCGGCAGAAAAAAATCCCACACCTTACCTAGGGATCGAACCCGGGTCTCCCGAAGGAGAGTCCGGCGTTCTAGCCACTCAACCAGCCGCTGCTCTACTTCGATTTACAAATAATTCCATGGCAATTTCCACTGCAGGGACTTACCTACATATCTAGTTACGCCCGTCCATCAATACACCCACGTGTTCACGTTTCTACCCACCACCAATATGTCTGTCCGTTCATCCACCTGTTGATCTACTTATCTCCCTGCCGCCTGCCTATTCACCCACTCACCTATCTACCTACCCACCTACTGTATGTCTGTTCTGACTGTCTAATATTTCGGTTTGTCTGTCCGCTTGCCTGTCTTCCTGTCTTCCCATCCATTCATTCATCCATTAACTCTTTCATCTATCTGTCTGTCTATCTATCCGTCCGTTGATCTACTTGTCTCCCTCCCGTCTGCTTATTCATTCATGTACCTATCTACCTACCCGTCTGTCTGTCTAATTTTTCTGCCTGCCCACTTGACTACTTGCCCACCCACTCACACACCTATTCATCCAACTCGTTAACCCTTCCACTTACCTACCTACCTAAATATATACCTACCTAAATATCTACCTATCTATTTCTCTATGTAAACATACCAAGATAAGGCACCCCAAGCATGCGTTGAAAATTAGTTAGTTAGTTAGTCGTAGTTCCAACCTCACAGCAACGGGTCGTCCCCATTATGCTCTGTTCCTGTGCCAGTGAATATCGCACAAAACGCTCCCCACTGCCCAATGTGAAAAGTGGAAAAGACAGGAGTCTCGACAAACAACAGCCCGCACAGATACAGATGCGTTGAAAATGCTAATCTTTACTATTTCAGCTGTGTTACAGCTAGGAAAACAAGAAAGAAATACCCTGTTTTACAGTATTATTGCATCAGATTACGTAATACTTTATAACAGACGTTTACTAAACCGTATACTGTTTTCAGAATCATCGCCAAGCGGCAATCATCTCTTTCATCCCCTTATAACTGTATTATTTGAAACTGGCCGCTTGAACAAACGTACAGAAACCACTAAGAAGAAACTAGAAAACGAAAGTGCAAGTCGTTGGTAAACACAAGAAACGCAAGGTCAACCCTCATTGACGTCATGAGTTCAGAGGTTAGGTCACCCCGCTAGCTGTCGATCGCAGCACGCGATTGGTGGACGTTAGAACCAAGCAGTTTGATTGGCCAGAAGTCTTGGCAGTGCGCCCGAAGTCGTGAATCAAAACAAACGGAGAGAGAGAAAACATCGTGTATTCTCTGATTGACTGGCCGCTGTTTGTTTCGCATGGGTTCTCTCACCATGGAGTTATCAGCTTTTGGAGAACATGTGTTTCAAGCGGATTATATCCAGAAAAAGCGACATAGACGAGTAAGTGTATATTTAAGATTGTCATTCTGTGGCAAGTATATTTTTGTCTGTGCGTGTTGCTTCTGTCGTTCTGCTAATTATGTGGGTGTCATACTACCGTTGAAAGACGTGTCCAGCCCACAAACAAGGCTGTTTGATAAGTAACTTTTGTATGTATATTTTTATGTGGTGTTGTTCATGTGCCGGTCTCTCTGGCTGTGGGGTTACAACACTTTCTCTCTGTAATCCCGTTTATCACGCAGAGTCTCGCAGCGGAGCGAGAACTGAGGTGGTTCGACCCCCGCTCGTGACTTGCGCATACTGAGCCGGCCGCTCAGAAAGCAATGGCAAACTACTGAGCGTAATCTTGCCAAGAGATCAACATACAGCTGAAAGATGCTGCTGTTGACAGCTAAGTTGTTCATGTACTTGTGTCTGTTTGTGTGTATTTATTCTGCCCTGATGAAGGCTTTAGCCGCGGCATCCGTTTTGTTAATTGTGATCGCTTTCTAGTAAAGATCATTTATCGTTTTTTTTTTAGTGATCCAGTCATTGCTGGTTTGACCAGCGTACGTTTCAATTCTCAATGAAATATCAAATGAGGTTATGTGGATATGTTTGAGTGTTGAAAGCTGATGGTAACTGGGGGTGGAGTGGCTCGTTTATGGGTATGACGTCCATCATTTAATTGAACGGACCTGGTATACGGTTCATGGTATTAATGTAGTATATCATGTATGTAATACTGATGTGCCGGTCTCTCTGGCTGAGGGGTTACAACACTTTCTCCGTAATCCCGTTTATCACGCACAGTCTCGTAGCAGGGCGAGAGCTGGGAGCGGTTCGACCCCCGCTGGTGACTTGCGGGATACTGAGCCGGCCGCTCAGAAAGCAATGGCAAACTACTGAGCGTAATCTTGCCAAGAAATCAACAAACAGCTGAAAGATGCTGATGTTGACAGCGATGTCCTGTAAAGGATATGCAAAAACATTTAATACTGATGTAGTGGGTGTAATACTAATGTAATTGGTGTAATACTAATACTGGTGTAGTGGGTGTAATACTGATGTAGTGGGTGTAATACTGGTGTAGTGGGTGTAATACTGATGTAGTGGGTGTAATACTGATGTAGTGGTTGTATTACTGATGTAGTGGGTGTAATACTGATGTAGTGAGTGTAATACTGATGTAGTAGGTGTAATATTGATGTAGTGGGTGTAATATTGATGTAGTAGGTGTAATATTGATGTAGTGGGTGTAATATTGATGTAGTAGGTGTAATACTGATGTAGTAGGTGTAATATTGATGTAGTAGGTGTAATACTGATGTAGTGGGTGTAATACTGGTGTAGTGGGTGTAATATTGATGTAGTGGGTGTAATACTGATGTAGTGAGTGTAATACTGATGTAGTAGGTGTAATATTGATGTAGTGGGTGTAATATTGATGTAGTGGGTGTAATATTGATGTAGTGAGTGTAATACTGATGTAGTGGGTGTAATACTGATGTAGTAGGTGTAATATTGATGTAGTGGGTGTAATATTGATGTAGTAGGTGTAATACTGATGTAGTGGGTGTAATACTGATGTAGTGAGTGTAATACTGATGTAGTGAGTGTAATACTGATGTAGTAGGTGTAATATTGATGTAGTGGTGTTAATATTGATGTAGTAGGTGTAATATTGATGTAGTTGGTGTAATACTGATGTAGTGGGTATAATACTGATGTAGTGAGTGTAATACTGATGTAGTAGGTGTAATATTGATGTAGTGGGTGTAATATTGATGTAGTAGGTGTAATACTGATGTAGTGGGTGTAATACTGATGTAGTGAGTGTAATATTGATGTAGTAGGTGTAATATTGATGTAGTGAGTGTAATACTGATGTAGTGGGTGTAATACTGATGTAGTAGGTGTAATATTGATGTAGTGGGTGTAATATTGATGTAGTAGGTGTAATATTGATGTAGTGGGTGTAATATTGATGTAGTAGGTGTAATATTGATGTAGTGGTTGTAATACTGATGTAGTGGGTGTAATACTGATGTAGTGGTTGTAATACTGATGTAGTGAGTGTAATACTGATGTAGTGGGTGTAATACTGATGTAGTAGGTGTAATACTGATGTAGTGGGTGTAATACTGATGTAGTGAGTGCAATATTGATGTAGTAGGTGTAATATTGATGTAGTGAGTGTAATACTGATGTAGTGGGTGTAATACTGATGTAGTAGGTGTAATATTGATGTAGTGGGTGTAATATTGATGTAGTAGGTGTAATATTGATGTAGTAGGTGTAATACTGATGTAGTGGGTGTAATACTGGTGTAGTAGGTGTAATATTGATGTAGTGGGTGTAATATTGATGTAGTAGGTGTAATATTGATGTAGTGGGTGTAATATTGATGTAGTGGGTGTAATATTGATGTAGTAGGTGTAATATTGATGTAGTGGGTGTAATATTGATGTAGTGGGTGTAATATTGATGTAGTAGGTGTAATATTGATGTAGTAGGTATAATATTGATGTAGTGGGTGTAATATTCATGTAGTAGGTGTAATATTGATGTAGTGGGTGTAATATTGATGTAGTAGGTGTAATATTGATGTAGTAGGTGTAATATTGATGTAGTGGGTGTAATATTGATGTAGTGGGTGTAATATTGATGGAGTGGGTGTAATATTGATGTAGTAGGTGTAATATTGATGTAGTAGGTGTAATACTGATGTAGTGGGTGTAATATTGATGTAGTGGGTGTAATATTGATGTAGTAGGTGTAATATTGATGTAGTAGGTGTAATATTGATGTAGTGGGTGTAATATTGATGTAGTGGGTGTAATATTTATGTAGTGGGTGTAATATTGATGTAGTGGGTGTAATATTGATGTAGTGGGTGTAATATTGATGTAGTAGGTGTAATATTGATGTAGTGGGTGTAATATTGATGTAGTAGGTGTAATATTGATGTAGTGGGTGTAATATTGATGTAGTAGGTGTAATATTGATGTAGTAGGTGTAATATTGATGTAGTAGGTGTAATACTGATGTAGTGGGTGTAATACTGATGTAGTTGTTGTAATACTGATGTAGTGGGTGTAATATTGATGTAGTGGGTGTAATATTGATGTAGTGGGTGTAATATTGATGTAGTAGGTGTAATATTGATGTAGTGGGTGTAATATTGATGTAGTAGGTGTAATATTGATGTAGTAGGTGTAATACTGGTGTAGTGGGTGTAATACTGGTGTAGTGGGTGTAATACTGATGTAGTGGGTGTAATATTGGTGTAGTGAGTGTAATACTGATGTAGTGGGTGTAATACTGATGTAGTGGGTGTAATATTGATGTAGTAGGTGTAATATTGGTGTAGTGGGTGTAATACTGGTGTAGTGGGTGTAATATTGGTGTAGTGAGTGTAATACTGATGTAGTGGGTGTAATATTGGTGTAGTGGGTGTGATAGTGATCTAGTGAGTGTAATACCGATGTAGTGGGTGTGATACTGATAGAGTGGGTGTAATACAGATATAGTGGGTGTGATACTGGTGTAGTGAGTGTAATACATGTATAATGGGTCACATGTGAGATGTGTGTACATGTAAAATATATGATGTGACCAGGAAGATTCAACAGAAACTTGTGAACAAAAGAGAAAGGTTCCAACCTATCAGTGACCACGAAATGTTAACCGTATAGGACGAATTAATACCTTTTTCTAACAAGAATGTCGCAAGTCCTCTGCATCGTCATAAGGCTGCGGCGGCGGGTAATGGAAACCCAAGCCTTTCGTGTGGTGTAACCAACGGATCTGGAGGTGCACGTTTACGTCATAAAACCGGTACATCGTTGCCGCAGCCTCACGGTTAGTGGAAGGGAACCAGAACTTCACTGAAAATGGTGTTAGGGCAGTATATGTTGAGGATGGGTTCTGTCTAGCACTTTAACTGATTCGGTGCCATACAAAATGTAGGTTTGGATCAATGGTACGCAGTCACGTGAACAAGTATTATAATATAAATTCTCATTTAGCGCTAGATGTTATTAGAAAGCAGCAAGTCAGATGGTTTGGCCATGCAACTGGGTTACCAACTAACAGTATACCACAACAAGCAGCGATGTACAGACCAAATGGAAACAGAGGAAGAGGCCGACCACGTAAACGTTGGACGGAAGGAATAGCAGAGTCCATGGGAATATCGATACATGAATCCCATAAACGGGCACTCTCCCGCTGTTTATACTTCACCGCGACACCGCAAGGTACAAGAGGAACATGATGAGATGAGTTGAGAAGTCTCATTCACCGAGCAGCGAAATTGCGCTAAATACAACGAAACAAAGCGATTAACACGATGACCATTGCATCGTGATATATCATCCTTCTGTCCATGTAGAAGGTCACATTTAACGATATATTATCCTTTGGCACTGAATCAGTTAACTCTTTTCCCCCTCACTGCTGTTGACAGTTTTTACTGCAGTTTATGTTCCATCTAGTAAAGGTTGCTTTTGCCTTGTCAATTTCTTATTAAAGGCTGCTTTTGCCTTGTCAATTTCTTATTAAAGGCTGCTTTTGCCTTGTCAATTTCCTATTAAAGGCTGCTTTTGCCTTGTCAATTTCCTATTCCAATCGCTTCAGGTCATCTTCGCCCAGGTGTTTTCACTGATAGTTTTACTGGTTCACTTAATAATGTTCCAAATTGTTCCAATTTAGTTGGATCTAACATTGTTGTATGTCTGTGTACTTGAAGATAATCACCATCTCTACTTTCTTACAATCTAATTCTAACCCTGGTTGCTTACTTGTTTACTGTGCTGGCACTTTGTCGTCTTGACAAACGATATTTTGTTATATCGTGCTTCAAAAAAAAAAAAAAAACCTCTCCATAGCACAAAGCCTGGGCTGTATTGTAGAGACCATGTGTTGCTCATGCAGCATGATCCCTCTCTCGCCCTGCCTAGTTTACTCCAGAGGAAAGGTAACGCCATCTAGAACACAGCACACCGTGTACAATAACAGTATCCACTAAAGGCTACAGATTATGACCCTGTACTATAAGAAGTGTACATATATTACGTTGTTGTAAGAAAGTAAGGGTACTCACGATTTATTAATGTGGTTATTGTTGCTTTAGCCGGTCCATGGCCGAGGAGTTAGCAGCTTTCTCCGCTAACCCCGAATACTCTCGTCACGTGACGCGACGAGAATTAGCAGTGGTTCGAATCGCAAAAGTTACTTATGAGAGTATGGAGCCGGTCGCTCAAAAAGTCGTGGCGTGCTGATGAGCGTAATCTAGCCTAGGAATCAACATACAGCTGAAAGATGCTGGTGTTGACCGCAATATCCTGAAACGGGATGGAAACGCGAGAAAAAAAAAAATTGTTGCTTTGAGCGGCTCCTGTGAAGTCACATACTACTGTAAACATTAAGAGAAATATATCACCTGGTTCTGAAACAAAAAAAAAGGTAAACGAGATCTATAATTTGGTGATAACAGAGTTGGGAGAGACCTGTTATCTGCTGCTGAAAAAGACTTGTCATCTGATACCGAAAGAGTTGACAGAGACGTGTCAAATAGTACAGGTAAAGTTAAGACAGACGTATCACCTAGTAAAGAACGAGTTAAGACAGACCTATCATCGCGTACATATAGATTTAAGAGAAACCTATCATACGAGGACCCCATAAACTCAACCTATCACATCTAGGACCCATCAACTCAACCTGTCACATCCAGGACCCCGTCAACTCAACCTGTCACATCTAGGACCCTATCAACTCAACCTGTCACATCTAGGACCCCGTCAGCTTAACCTGTCACATCTAGGACCCCGTCAGCTCAACCTGTCACATCTAGGACCCCGTCAACTCAACCTGTCACATCTAGGACCCCGTCAACCCAACCTGTCACATCTAGGACCCCGTCAACTCAACCTATCACATCTAGGAACCAGTCAACTCAACCTCTCACATCTAGGAACCCGTCAGCTCAACCTGTCACATCTAGGACCCCATCAGCTCAACCTGTTACATCTAGGACCCCATAAGCTCAACCTGTTACATCTAGGACCCCGTCAGCTCAACCTGTTACATCTAGGACCCCATCTACTCAACCTGTCACATCTAGGACCCCGTCAACTCAACCTGTCACATCTAGGACCCCGTCAGCTCAACCTGTTACATCTAGGACCCCGTCAACTGAATCTGTCACATCTAGGACCCCGTCAGCTCAACCTGTCACATCTAGGACCCCGTCAACTCAACCTGTCACATCTAGGACCCCGTAAACTCAACCTGTCACATCTAGGACCCCGTCAACTCAACCTGTCACATCTAGGACCTCGTCAACTCAACCTGTCACATCTATGATCCCATCAACTCAACCTATCACATCTAAGACCCCGTCAGCTCAACCTGTTACATCCTTGTCTGGGTATTTATTTTATTTTAAGGTACACGGAGGGTAAACATATCAAATCATGGAAGAGCGTTGCATATGTGTTTATGTAATATATGTATGTATTTATTTATGTATTTATTCTGTTTGAAGGGAAAAGTGGAATACCTGGTGAAATGGAAAGGATACTCAGTGAAGTAAGTATCTTGTGTGCTCATGTGTGTGTATATGTGTGTATTTGTGTCTATGTGTGTGTGGGTGTGTGTTAGTTTAGTTAGTTGCGGAGTGAAGTAAGTATCTTGTGTGCTTATGTGTGTGTGTATGTATCTATTTGTGTCTATGTGTGTGTGTATTAGTTTAGTTTGTTGTAGAGTGAAGTAAGTATCTTGTGTGCTCATGTGTGTGTATGTGTGTATTTGTGTCTGTGTGTGTGGGGGTGTGTCAGTTTAGTTAGTTGCGGAGTGAAGTATCTTGTGTACTCGTGTGTGTGTGTGTGTGTGTGTGTGTGTGTGTGTCTATTTGTGTCTATGTGTGTGGGTGTGTATGTGTGTGTGTGTGTGTCTATTTGTGTCTATGTGTGGGTGTGTGTGTTAGTTTAGTTAGTTGCATATCTTTTACAGGACGTAGCAGTCAGTTTCAGCATGTTTTGGCTGTTAGTGATTCCTGGCCAAGTTTACGTATAGTAGTTTGCCATTGCTTTCTGAACTACCGGGACTCATACCATTGTATGGAAACCAACGCAAAGCGATCTGCTGCCAAATTGCCCGCAACTGTGTTTCGAACGTGGTATGCGGGATTACGAATTCCGTCCGTACTCCTTCGCCACAGTGCGGTGTGTGGGTGTGTGTGTGTGGGGGGGGATGCGTGTGTGTGTGGTGTGTGGGGGGGGGTATTTATTGTTTGGATACCATGTCAGTTTGAAATTAACACTGTGTCACTTAGCACCATGCCCGGCTCACGTGATGTCGGTTGGTATTGAAAATCTGTGGAAGATTTAAGGGGGGGCTGAGTGGTCTCGAGGTATGATGTCCGCCTCGAGTGCTGGAGGTCCAGGGTTCAAGCCCCGGTGAGCGCCAGAATTTTTTCACATGGACTTCTAGTAACAAAATTTCCCCTTGGTCTCTGGGTAGTGAGATCGGACGCCCGTGTGTATTGTTGCGCACGTAAAAAATCCCTTGGCAGTTGGAAATCGAAAAAGAGTAGCCTAACAGCGCAGCCTGGGCAAAATTTTGAGTTCCAAATCTACCCAAAGTATTTCATGATCCTGTCTGGTGCTACGGAGTTCGTGCACTGAACTGAGCTTCTCCGGACTCAGGCTTGCGTTAGGAGTAGAACGGAGCACTAGAAACTAGAAATGAATCATATGAGATATATGTGATTATGTAGACTGTCAAATTAATTTTTAAAAAAAGAGAAAGGGGGGGGGGGGGTGTGTGACTCATCCCATCTCATCATGTTCCACGTGTACCTTGCGGTGTCGAGGTGAAGTATAAACAGCGGGAGAGTGCCCGCTTATGGGTCTCATGTATCAATATTCTCATAGACTCTGCTATTCCCTGCGTACATCGTTAACGTGGTCGGCCTCTTCTTCTGCTTCCCTCTGGTCTGTATATCATTGCTTGTTGTGGTATACTTTCTCTACGTCAGGTGTGTGATCTAGAGACCATCAATCGTGAAAGAGAGTGGGTTGGAGGTCCTGAAGACATGACGGACTGGCACAATGTAATAATAACACTGGGTCTTGTGTGCAGAGAATGGGCAACGGGCCGCACTGAGTTTGAAGTGCAACAGCTGATCCAGAGCAACACACATCAAAGTGACGTAGTCATCTACACCGATGGGTCAATGGAGAGAAACAGACGTAGTGGCTGGGGCTTTATTGCAAAAGTTAATGGACGAGTCTTGAAAAAGGAGAGCCTGGCATATGAGACTACGACCTCCAGCATGAGAATGGAGGTGGAGGCAGTAACAGCGGCATTCTGGTGGCTAGAGGAGACCACTGCAACACACGTTGTATTCATTACGGATTCAAAGAGTATGCTTAGTAAGGTGAAGAAAGGAATGTTTCGTGTGGAATGGCTCTCGTCGCTTCAGAGGTCACAGATTGTGAGAATTGTATGGATATTTTGCCCTGGCCATGAGGGGGTACGGGGGAATGAACAGGCTGATAGGCTGGCAGGGAATGCACCACTTGATGGTATATCTTGCCTATGTACAAGGGGGAGGTGGTCGTGCGCGTGTGGGACCAGGTGGAGAAAGCGGAGGAACAGATTGAGAACCCATATGTGGAAAGAATGGGATTGCGGGGGAACGGCAGGGGTTCTGGAAGAAACTCAAAACTGAGAGGGAAGACCAGGAGAACTTTTAATCAGATAGCAGTGGGAACGACTCTTCGCTGGCTGTTGAACGAGGGGGCGGAGCACGTACGGGAATGCCCTGAGTGCAGTGATGTCGGTTCTTAACTCAACTCAACTGTTAGTTGGTAACCTACTTGCATGTCCAAACCATTTGACTTGCTGCCTTCTAATAAAATCTAGTGCAGCTATAACCCCCACTTTAGTCCTGATTTCTTCATTTCTGATCTTATCTCTTCTTGATACGTTGAGTATTCTTCTCAGGAATCTCATTTCTGTTGTTGTGATTTTGCTTTTCTCTTTTTCTGTCATTGTCCAGATTTGGCATTGGTAACATAGAGTTGGTAGGAAGATTGTGTTGTAAAGTGCTTTCTTATTAGTTATTGATACATGTTTGTTCTTTAGTATTGGTGCCATTTGTCCAATGAGTTAGTTGGTTTGCCTTATTGCATCCATTTTTGATCTCGTCTTCTGATTCACATTGTGTGTCTGTCAACTGTATAAAAAGTTATGTGTAGCTGTGTGACTGTCAACTGTATAAAAAGTTATGTGTAGTTGTGTGACTGTCAACTGTATAAAAAGTTATGTGTAGTTGTGTGACTGTCAACTGTATAGAACGATACGAATGTGTGGTTGTGTGACTGGGATAGAAGAAGTATACACGTGACATAGCTAAGGTGACTGGCTGACGGGAAGCTTCCAGGTGAGGAAGTCATGTGACCATGTTACCTGCAGTTCTGGTGCAGGTGTGTCAAAGTTCAGCTCTGCGCCAGGCTGGTGCAATCCTTCAACCTAGTTATCTTTTTCAAAAGTTAAAAGTCAGTTGCATGTCCTTGACAGGACGTCGCAGTCAACCCCAGCACTTATTGGCTGTTTGAGACTTTCTAGGTAATTTTATGGTTTAAAAAAAAAAAATATTCGCGAGGGTTCATCATCATCATCATCATCATCATCATCATCATCATCATCATCATCATCATCATCATCATCATCATCACCATCATCATCATCATCACCATCATCATCACCATCATCATCATCATGTGCCCTGCTCGCGAGAGTTATCTAAAGAAGCCACGGAAAACATGAAAGGCGAGACGAGGCAGTTATCTAGTGGAGACACACAGATACATGTCTTTCAGGCACCGGATACCGTACACACGATACATCAGAGTTGCATTCAGACAGCAAGAATATCACACACAATACAGCAGAGTTGCATTCAGACAGCAAGAATATCACACACAATACATCAGAGTTGCATTCAGACAGCAAGAATATCACACACAATACATCAGAGTTGCATTCAGACAGCAAGAATACCACACACAATACAGCAGAATGATATTTAGACAGCAAGAATATCGCACACAATAAGCAGAGTAACATTCAAACAGTAAGAATATCACACACAATACAGCAGAGTAACATTCAAACAGTAAGAATATCACACACAATACTATTTTTTTCCATAAGTGCTTGGATCCCTTCTCAGCATCCTCTCCCCCTCTCTCTCCTGTCTCTCCCCCTTCTCCTCTCTCATCTCCTCTCTCCTGTCTCTCTCCTCTGCTTTCTCTCTCCTCTCCTCTCTCTCCCCCTCTCTCTCCTCTCCTCTCTCCTATTCTCTCTCCTCTCTCTTTCTCTCTCTGTCCCCCTCCCTCTCTCCTCCTCTCTCTCTTCTCTATCTCATCTCCTCTCCCTCCTCTCTCTCTCTTTCATCTCCTCTCTCTCTCTCTTTCATCTCATCTCTCCTCTCTCTCTTTCATCTCATCTCTCCTCTCTCTCTTTCATCTCCTCCTCTCTCCTCTCTCTTAACTCTCTCTGCTCTCTCTCATCTCTCCTCCTCCTCTCTTTCCTCTCCCTCTCCCCTCTCTCATCTCTTCTCCCCTCTCCTCTCCTCTATCTTCTCTCCTCTCTCTCTCCTCTGTCTCTCCCCTCTCTCTCCCCTCTCTTCTCTCCCTCCTCTCTGCCTCCTGTCTCCTCTCTCCACCTCGCTCTCCTCTCTCTCCTCTCTCTCCTCTCTGTCTCCTGTCTCTCCCTCTCTCTCCTCTCCTCTCTCCTGTCTCTCCCTCTCTCTCCTCTCTGTCTCCTGTCTCTCCCTCTCTCTCCTCTCCTCTCTCCTGTCTCCTCTCCTTCTCCTATCTCTCCTGTCTCCTCTCTCTCCTCTCCTCTCTCCTGTCTCCTCTCTCTCCTCTCTCTCTCTCTCCTGTCTGCTCACTCCTCTCTCTCTCCTCTCTCTCTCTTTCTCTCCTCTCCTCGTGTAGCGGTCGACGACACCAGTTCTGCGATGGTTGACTACCCTTGTATTGCTGCACACATGCGGCCTGATCTGACTTCACACCTTGTTTGACTCCACACATAGCGGTCTGATCTGACTTCACACCTTGTTTGACTCCACACAAAGCGGTCTGATCTGACACCTTGTTTGACTCCACGCATGCGGTCTGATCTGACTTCACCCCTTTTGACTTCTTGCTCTTGTTGCAGTCTGGTGACGGTTGCAGATTTACACTCATCGCAAATAAGATTGATGAATCATGAAGCTAATACCCTGGAACGAAATCCATTTGCGTGAAGGACACACTGAATGCCAAACCACCACTACCTTGTGGAAGTTCCTGTAAAAACAAAGGCAAGGGCAACACATCCAAACATGTGGCCAGGCAGAGTCCACAAGTCCGAGAAGATAATCTGCCAATGGGACGAGGATTTCCAGACAAGACACCTCAACTATCGAAGTCGGAAGATGTTGGCCCAAATGGCACTGGATTAGACAGCGGACATCTACACATTACAATGGGTGCTATGCACTATCCTGTCTGTGACCCATCCTGGAATAGACGCTTTGCAAAAGTTGATCGAAGAAGAAGAGAAAGAAGAAGAAGAAGAAGAAGAAGAAGAAGAAGAAAACAGTCATCATTTGATGTGCATAATCGCCCTGCCTGTCTGAGGACATTCAGTACATCAGCCCCGCATATATGTGCTCGCCCGCTGTTCACCTTGTTAATGTCTTCTTATACCCGCAAGCTGATGTATTTGTCAGGCTTGCTCTCCTCAATTCCACACACTGTCTTGAAGCTCACCCAGACAAGGCTAGACTCTGATCTCAACAATTCCACTCAACTGTCTTGAAGCCCACCCAGACAAGGCTAGACATCTGATCTCAACAATTCCACCCACTGTCTTGAAGCCCATCCAGACCAGGCTAGACATCTGATCTCAACAATTCCACCCACTGTCTTGAAGCCCATCCAGACCAGGCTAGACATCTGATCTCAACAATTCCACCCACTGTCTTGAAGCCCATCCAGACCAGGCTAGACATCTGATCTCAACAATTCCACCCACTGTCTTGAAGCCCATCCAGACCAGACTAGACATCTGATCTCAACAATTCCACCCACTGTCTTGAAGCCCATCCAGACCAGGCTAGACATCTGATCTCAACAATTCCACCCACTGTCTGGAAGCCCACCCAGACAAGTCTAGACATCTGATCTCAACAATTCCACTCACTGTCTGGAAGCCCACCCAGACAAGTCTAGACATCTGATCTCAACAATTCCACTCACTGTCTTGAAGCCCAGACCAGACTAGACATCTGAAATAAACACATTGGAGAGATCAGAGCAACGATCTGGTAAAAATGCCGGCCCGTGCTGGAATTTGAACAAGGAAACTTCTAAGTTTGAGGCGGGCACCGTAATTTATCTCACGCCACCCCTGTAGAGTAACCGAGAAAAGAATAATATGTCACTCGCGACGCAATCAGTAAACATTATAGAGGTGTCCCCTGAAGCTTGACACATCTTTCAATACCTAGCTAGGACAACAAGGTTGACAGGCTGCACCAGACTCGCACGAAGGCACACGGCTAAACTTTTGACACACCTGTACCTAAACGCCAGGTAACACGGACAAAATGACTCCTTCACCTCGAAGCTATCATCTAGCCAATCATTTCAGCAACCTGTACAGAAAAGTAGGCCTTGAAACGCAGCAGGTATTTGAATGTCTCTGTAGACATGCCTATCTGTGCAGGTTGTTGCTAAACCTGGAGGACAGTGGCTGCGTTCTTAGCATAGCCCGTTCCCTGGCCTCTTGATGGCCTTGGCGATGAAGGGTTATTCTGACACGTGATTTATCTGTTGAGGTCAAGGTGACTTCAGACACACACTACAGACGTCAGACTTACCGAGTTTGTGAGAGTTGCGTAGATGGCACACACTAGACATAAACCACGTTTGTGAGAGTTGTCTAGACAGACAACATACAGCACACACTAGACATAAACCAAGTCTGTGAAAGCTGTCTAGACAGACAACATACAGCACACACTAGACATAAACCAAGTCTGTAAAAGCTGTCTAGACAATCAACATACAGCACACACTAGACATAAACCAAGTCTGTGAAAGCTGTCTAGACAATCAACATACATCACACACTAGACATAAACCAAGTCTGTGAAAGCTGTCTAGACAGACAACATACAGCACACACTAGACATAAACCAAGTCTGTGAAAGCTGTCTAGACAGACAACATACAGCACACACTAGACATAAACCAAGTCTGTGAAAGCTGTCTAGACAATCAACATACATCACACACTAGACATAAACCAAGTCTGTGAAAGCTGTCTAGACAGACAACATACAGCACACACTAAATATACCAAGTTTGTGAGAGTTGCCTAGACAGACAGCACACACTAGACATAAACCAAGTCTGTGAAAGCTGTCTAGACAATCAACATACAGCACACACTAGACATAAACCAAGTCTGTGAAAGCTGTCTAGACAGACAACATACAGCACACACTAGACATAAACCAAGTCTGTGAAAGCTGTCTAGACAGACAACATACAGCACACACTAAATATACCAAGTTTGTGAGAGTTGCCTAGACAGACAGCACACACTAGACATAAACCAAGTCTGTGAAAGCTGTCTAGACAGACAACATACAGCACACACTAAATATACCAAGTTTGTGAGAGTTGTCTAGATAGACAACGCTCAGCACACATTAGACATACCGAGTTTGTGGGAGTTGTCTAGACAGACAACATACAGCACACGCATGAGACATATCAAGTCTGTGAAAGTTGCCTAGACAGACAGCACACACACCCGATATACCAAGTTTGTGTAAATTGCTCCGACACAGAAAGCACACAGTACACAAGTAAGATGTATCAAGTCTGTGAAAGTTTCTTAGACAGACAGCATGCGAGTCTATTTATGAGTCTATTAAATTTGCCCAGACAGCACTAGCATTAAACACGCACACGCACACACATACATTTACGCACGTACTTACGCACCTTCAGAGATCGTGTCGATTATGTTATAATGAAAGCTCGAAAAGGTTTGTCAGCAATGAGAGTCATGGCGGCTGCCAATATCGAGCAAAGACTGCTAATACTTCTGTTCCAAGGACTGGTGCTTTCACGCATCGAGTATGCCCTGGCCATCCTCACTGTCAGCCCTACATAGATTGGAAGACTTGAAAAGGTACAAAACGAAGCCATGCGCATCATTTTGGGCTGCACGAAAGACACCAGCTGTGTAGCAATGAGATACCTCCTTGACTTCCCGACAATGGAACACAGGATCAGGATCTGGAGAGCTCGTGCATACTTAAAAATAAGTGCAGATGAGCAGCACTTGAAAAGGTACAAAACGAAGCCATGCGCATCGTTCTGGGCTGCACGAAAGACACCAGCTGTATAGCAATGAGATACCTCCTTGACTTCCCGACAATGGAACACAGGATCAAGATCTGAAGAGCTCGTGCATACTTAAAAATAAGTGCAGATGAGCAGCACCCTCTGCATGACGCTATATTCAGAGAAAAGGGCGACAGGCTAAAGAGAGGCAAATCATGGATGGGTGGGGCGGAAGATGTCGTCAGACAGGTCTGTAGTCTTACCAGTATCAACCCCGGCAATGAATGTGTGCCGGTGCCTCCAGCTTTTAAGTGCACTTTCTCCTGCATTATCACACTCGACAGACGGTGCAGAGAGCAGAACCCTATCGCTGTCAATGCAGAAGTCAACGCGCTCATCTATGAACACTCAGATAGCCCCGAAGTGCTCATCTATACAGATGGATCTGTTGTAAAGCAGCAGAGAAGTGCGTGGGCATTTACAGCCCGTTCAGCGGGCCGATCCGTTCAAGAATCCAGTGGTGCCCACTCTATGACCACGAGCAGCATGACGATGGAGGTGATGGCAATTACAAAGGCTTTTATATGGCTGGAATCACAGCATTATACCAACGTGTGTGTACTAAGTGACCCAATGAGCATGATTCAGAAGATCGAAGCTGGATCTGTACGTAGACAGTGGACTGAGTCGCTGCGGAAGTCTGTTGTTCGTAAAGTCACCTTCATCTTCGTCCCGGGACATGCGGGAGTCGACGGAAATGAACGAGCTGATAAACTGGCTGGCTCTGCACCCCCTGTAGATGGTCAGCCCATGGATCGCGCCGATGTTATTAACGTCCTTAAAGATATGGCGAGAACAGAGGACTTTGACGTGAGTGATTCCACATCGCTGTCCAGGATGAAAGACCTGGGAGTAAGAATCGGCACAGCCAGTCGCGAGAGGTACATCGGGAAAACAAGGCGCCTCGTCAACCAACACAGAACTGGCACTATTAGCCACCGGACGCTGATGCATATGCTGGGGGTGGGGGATCTGAGCACCTATGGACATGTCCGGAGTGCAATGAAGATACCCCAACTGATAACTGACGTACTTACGCACGTGCTTGTCCACGATACATTGTTCACCAGTTGGGATACGCTTTGTCCGACGGGCCTGCGTGCCCAATTCTTAACGATTTGAAAATAAAGATTGTTCGTCCGTTCGTTCGTATGTGTCCAGTTAGGATACATTGTGTCCCACCCGTCGTAATATATTGCGTGTTTCCCACTCGTCATAATGCATTGTGTGTGTCCCACTTGTCATATTACATTGTGTGTGTCCCACTTGTCATATGACATTGTGTGTCCCACTCGTCATAGTACATTATGTGTGTTCCACTCGTCATAATACACTGCATATGTCCCACTTGTCATAATACATTGTGTGTGTCACAGTTGTCACAAAACACTGCATGCGCCCCACTTGTCAGGATATAGTTTGTATGCCCCATTTGTCGCGGAAATACTATGCGTCCCACTTGTCACAAAACGCCGTGTCTCTCGCGTCACAATACGTCATGTATTTGGGTGTGGGTGTGTGTCCCACTTATCTTCATCATGTTTTTAAGATACATATCATATCGAAATGCTATAGAAGTAAAAACAGATCTGTACGTATACTTCATAGACTACACAAAAGCATTTGACAATGTAAAACATGAAGAAATTACACAACGACTAAAGCAACTGAAAATTGATGACACAGACCTGCAAATAATTAAGAGCATATGTTGGCTGCAAACAGTAGCCATAAGAATCAACAACTTGGTATGAAAATTTCAGTGGAAAAAGAAGGGCGTCAGACAAAGTTGTGTATTGTCTCATGATTTGTTCTCATTGTTCAGTGGATATATAATGAGATATACAGAAAATATGTCGGTGATACTGGTTGGTGGACATGATGTAAATAACTTATGTTATGCTGATGACGCAACAAGCCAGAGGGAGCTACAGGAAATGGTAACAGTGGTTGTAGAAAGTGATCAGAGTGGTCTTGTTTTGAATAAGAGAGAGAGAGAGAGAGAGAGAGAGAGAGAGAGAGAGAGAGAGAGAGAGAGAGAGAGAGAGAATAGAAACAGAATGTGCCTAAATATGCAATTAAAGTAAATGCCGTTATTTTGGGGCAAGTGCAGAAATTCAGATATCTAGACACATGGATAACATCAGATGGAAGATGCATCACAGAGATAAAGAACCGAATAGGGCAAGCTAAAACTGTATTCTGTCACATAAATAACATTTGTGCAATAAGTTCTTGTCACTGAAAGTTAGAAAAAAGAGTTCCTGCATGTTACATAGAACCAATTTTAAGTTTAACATACGGCTGCGAATCACGGACAATTTGTAAACAGGCGAACACATCCCTGGAAGCCTTGTGGTTTTATTAAAGAGTGCTGAAAATTAATTGGACAGCCAAAATGAGCAATCTGGACATTGTGAGGGAAGCTAAGTCGCAAAGACAGCTTATCACAAATATCGGAAAGAAGCAGTCATCATGTTTGGTCACATTATGAGAAGACAACAACGGAAATATGTTGTGACAACCGGAAAGATTTGTGGAAAGAGAGATAGAGGAAGACAGCGTGAGAAAATTCTTGACAGTCTTGTGTCATGGCACGGAATTGAGGCAACACACCGTTGGAGATCGCAATCTGTGGAGGGGCATGATCGCCAACGCCAGCCGGCAAGGATGAGGATGATGATGTAAGATCATGAAAAAAAAAACAGCTGCAGCAGTGTGTGACAATATGAGATGATAACAGTTAGATATGTGTAGCAATATGAAATTAAACCAGCTAGATATGTGTGACTCAATAAAGTTTATTTTATTTGATTTGATTTGATTTGACTACCGCGAGAAAGAACGAGATGGGAAACACAGACAAAAAACAGTGTACATAACTAAACGACCAATTTAAAATCGGTTAACGGAAATTAGTAATTACAATGGGGAAAATAATATTAATAATAATAATAATAATAATAATAATAATAATAATAATAATAATAATAAATTATCGTTAAGTAAACATCTTAGTGAACTTCTTCAGGGACAGCAAACCATATATAAATGGAATAAAATTAGATAATAAAGATAAAACTTTAAATTTTTAAAATTAAAAATGAGTGTGTGTCGAATATTAATAGGCCACTGCGCGATCAAGAGAATCACAAAGTAGAATGGGTCAGTTTTGCACGAATACAAGCACAAACATATATCTAGATATCTGGGTCAATACTAACGCTAGCCCGGGACACAGCGCGTGCCTACAACCCATTTAGGGAGGTGTTCACACCTGTTGCCTGAAACGTGCACAGACAGTTCTCGAACTCCTGCGTCAGGGACCTAGCTGGGTATGGCAAGAAAAGTCCGGGGAACCGAACCAGTCCCATCATGTCGCGCACATGTCGGCCAGACCTGAATTGACATGAATCGTTTAACGTATGCCTGAACCTCCCTCGCCCCTCGTCCCACCCCCACCTCTCTCTCTCTCCCTCCCCTCCCTCTCTCTCTCTCTCTCTCTCTCTCTCTCTTTCTCTCTCCCTCTCTCTCTCCCCCCCCCCTCTCTCTCTCTCTCTCTCTCTCTCTCTCTCTCTCTCTGAAATCCTATCTCTAACGATTTCTCTCATGCCCTACCCCCCTCCCCCTACCTCGTGCTCTCTCAT